>VDFB02022781.1:0-78791 GCA_007258455.2 Sequoia sempervirens | reverse complement strand
GGGGATCCTGAAGTGTAGTGAATACCATAATGAGTGGTGCCCCAAATGTACCTCAAATACGTTTGGCTGCTTTCCAATGGCTCTCATGAGGATCATGGGAAAACTGAGAGACAAGGCCAACCGCAAAGGAAAGATCAGGATGAGAATGAGTCAGGTACAACAGACTGCCAACCAATTGCCTATATAAAGTGGGATCCACTAAAGGAGTAGAACAAGTGGAAGACAAAACAACACCTGACTGAAATGGAGTGGGGGCAGACTTGCAATCAAGCATACAAAATTGTTGAAGCATATCAAGAGCATACTTCTCCTGAAATATGGAAATCCCATCCAAAGACTGAATAACCTAAAGACCCAGAAAGAAGTGCAGAAGACCAAGATCTGTCATCTCAAACTGCTCCATCAAAGCTCACTGAACACTCTAAATCATGGAGGATGAGCTACCTGTAAGAATGAGATCATCTACATATAGCATAAGAATCAAAAGATCGCCCTCCTGACGTTGAATATACACTGTGTGATCGGAATGACAGTGTGTGAAGTGAGAGGAAAGCAAGAAAGAGTCCATATTCTCATACCAAGCCCGAGGGGCTTGTTTGAGACCATACAATGAACGTCGAAGTCTGCAAACCAAAGAAGTGTCCTGTACAAATCCCTGAGGCTGCTCCATATAGATCTCCTCATGTAGGTCTCCATGCAAGAAGGCACTCTTCACATCCATCTAAAACACTGTCCATCCCTGTGAAGCTGCAAGTGAAAGTACAAGGCGTATAGAGTTCATCTTGGCAACAGGAGCAAAGGTCTCGGAGTAGTCAATACCCTCTACCTAAGAAAACCCCTTCGTAACAAGACGTGCCTTATACTTATCAATAGAACCATCTGCAGCATACTTGGTACGGTACACCCACTTGCACCAAACCAACTTTCTTCCCTTAGGAAGAGAACAAAGATCCCAAGTATGATTCTTCATCAAAGAAGAATACTCCTCATCCATGGCCCTATCCCACTCAAGGTGACCTGTCACCTCTAAAAACTTTTGAGGATCATCTGAAATGGCATGACTCAAAAGACTAGAACCAGATGTCTGAGCACGAGTATGACAAGTATCTAAAGGATCACCTGCCAAAGAACCAGCTGCATCAACAGTGACACGGGCTCACCTAGGCAAAGACGGAGCAACTAGTGGTGGTGGAGATGGTGGATCATCATCTACATCATCCTCAAGAGATAAGTAATCCTCAAGAGATGAAGAGGGAGGAGTAGGCAATGAGGGAGAAGCTAGTGATGGAGAATCCATCTGAGGATAGCGCTCATCAAACTGGACATCCCGCCAAAACAAGACCTCTCTGGAATCAGGATCAAACAACTTGTACGCCTTAACATCCTCACAGTAGCCAACAAATATGAGTGGTCGGCTCTTCCTCTCCATGGCTTTCCACTGAGCATCAGGAATAAATGCCCAAGCCTCACTACCAAAAACTCAGAATGTAGAAACATCAGGCTTGACATGGGTCCAAGCCTCCTCAGGAGTCATATGTTGTAATGCCTTATGAGGCATCCGATTTTGAATATAATTGGCACAATTGACTGCCTCAGCCCAAAATGAAGAACTCATAGCTCGAGACTGTATCATACAATTTTCCATCTCCCGTAAGGTTCTGTTCTTTCTCTCAACAACCTCATTCTACTAAGGGGTGTAAGGGACTATAAACTGATGTTGTAAACCATGCTCAGTGCAAAAATCTATAAAATCCTGATTAACATATTCCCCCCATTATCTGTGCATATCCTCCTGATAGAAAGTCCAGATTGCTTCTCCACAAATGTCTTAAAAATCCTAAATGAGTCAAAGACATTAGACTTGTACTTAAGAAAGTACACCAATGTACATCTAGAGAAGTCATCAATAAAAGTGAGCACATAGCGGGCCCTGAAAAAAGGAGTCAAAAAGGACATAAGATCACTGTGTACCAACTCTAGGGGTGCCCTAGCATGAGTGGCTCGACCCTTAGGAAAAGGATCTCGACGATGTTTGCCAAGAACACAACCTCGACATACACCATCAGTACAAGAAATCTGTGGGAGCCCAATCACAAGTGCCTAAGTACTCATCTACTGTAGATATCTGTAATTGACATGACCAAAACGCTCATGCCAAAGCCTGCTCACTGAATCTGCATGGGCTATAAGAGAGGAACCAACATTGTCTATACTCTCAAAGCCATCAAATCGGTATAAGCGTGATGTAGAATCCACACTCCCAGTAGCCACAACCAAGTCAGGATCATGAAGGTCTTGAATAACCACATCATGTGGTGAGAACTCAACTATCTTACCAGAGCTAGAGTGGCAAATCTGATAAATGGATAGAAGGTTTGTCGAAATGTCAGGAACCAAAGGCACATCTTGTAGACAACCACCATCCAATGAAACAGTATCTGAACCCTGAACTGAAAGTTGTGCTGAGTCACCAACTGCAATATGTCTAGTGCCTGTAGGGGCAAGAGTGATGACCAAATCCTCTCTGTGTGTCATATGGTGAGAGGCACCAGAATCTAGAATCCAAGTAGATTCTAAGGACAATGCTCATGCAGAAAGAGCATGACCTTTCCCTGTGGGCTGTGAGGGAGGCTAAGGTGCACTGATATTATGCTGTTGCATGGCTTCCTCCAAAGCCTCTAAATGTTTCCAACACCTGGAAACTGGATGTCCTTCCTTGCCACAAAAACTACAAGGATCACTGGATTTCTTCTTAGTCTTGGAGGAAGACTCACTAGACTTCAAAGATTTTCCCTATTTAGAATTGAACTGTGGTTTTGAATCAGACTTAGGTGGTGACTTGGAGGTATTCTCACTAGCCCCTAAATCTTTCTTAGGCTTCAGTTTTTTCTTCTGTTTTCCTTTGGAGGACTAGGCTACCAATGCTTGGTTCTGTGAACCTGAAAGTGAATCCAACTGCTTGAGCTTAGCTTGCTCACGAGTTAGACGATCACAAAAGACCTCAAAAGAAGGCATGACATGTCGAGCACCCAAGGCATCCATGGTGGAATAGAAGGTCGAAGAGAAGATCTAAAATGGACCCCGAAGCTTGGAGAGGATCAGGAAAATGCACTCTATATCAGTCTTAGTCTTGCCACAACCTTGCAAGATAGATCTTTGTTGTTTGAACTTCATCAGAAAGTCCTCAATGGAGGGAAATGAATCAGGTACCAAGGAAGTTAACTCAGCCTCCAGCTGCAAAGCTTTGAACTCATTGATAGTAACAAAAAGACCATAAAACTTGGTCCAAATGGCTCGAGGAGTGAGACAACCATCAAGGTGAAACAAGAGACTGTCGAAAATGTGCAAAGCCATCAATCCCATAGCCTGATCCATATTGTTCCTATGCTGCATAACCTCAAAGGCACGAGTCAACTAAGGCTGAACCTCATCCAAACAGGACCATAACCCTCGAGACTGGAGAAGAGTCATCATGCGACCCTTCCAAGTGTGATAATTATGCGGTGTGAGAGATTCAATAGATCTATTAGCCATCCTGTGAACTATGCCTCAACTACTCTGAATTTTTTTATTATCATTTAGTGGTCTTTCAGAACTAGACAGAAGATGCTGAAGGGGTTTGTTTGTTTTGTTTTGGTGTTTATAGATTCTAGTTTTCTAATGTAAATGATAGAAAGCAAGAAAAAACACCCCCCACAATGCAAAAATCCAATTCCCAGTAAAACTGAAAGCCAGAAAATAATAGAAAGTAGTAATTGTTTGAGAGAAATCTTTGGGTACCTGAATAATTTACTAATAAAATATACTGTAGATCTGGAAAGAGCACAGAACCACCTTTCCAATGCCTATTCGCTTTCAAAAAATGGAGCAAAAAATGAGCAAGTTATGCCCCTCAGAGTGCAAAAAGCTCATCATACTTTAACTGCAAAAAAATATATCCAAACTAGAAAAGTCTAAAAAAACTCCTGCACCATTAGAATGGGCTCAGAGCCAGCTTTCCAAAGCCTATTTGTTTCTCAAAACGGAGTTCGGATGCAAAAGATACGCCATCGGGAGTGAAAAACACAAGTTCTAACTATGACTGCAAAAAGGACTACAAAACAGAAAAATCAGAAAAAGTAGACCTTCGTCAATTAGATCGAGCTCGGAACTAGCTTTCCAACGCCTATTTCCATTTGAAAATCCAAGTTAAAACGCCCATTTTACACCCGATTTAGTGCAAGTTGCTCAAAAAGGTTTTAAAAAATTTTGCACAGCCCTCAAGGGCTAAGATCTTCAGCCCTTGGTAACATGGACGACCAAGGGACTAGCTGCTAGGTGTTGGGTGCGCGACCCCTGGTTCTGCATGTGACCCTGCTGCTTGCAGGGTAAGTCCTCAGGGGTTGTCAGTAGGGTGTTGGTCACCCACTTGACCTGGGGCTAGCCGAGTTAAGCCCACAAGGGCTGCACAGCCCACCAGTGGTGGATCGATGGCTCTGCCGGGCCCGGTGGCGCCCAGGTGGCCACCCAGTGGCTGGTTGGTGGCGGACCAGCGGCGCCCGGGTTTAACACTGGCTGCATATAAATTTTTTTTAAAAACTTTAAAAAATCAATAAAAATTTATTTTTTTTGAATTTTTTTGCCTCGATCTACGTGCCCTGGGGCCGTACGGCCTTGGGGCAAAATTTTTTTCCCTTCTGGTGTAACTGTGTCCGAATTGGACATATTTTATATGAAAATAGGGGTTTTTGGACGCTGCAAGCTCAACGGCGAGGTCCGTTTGAGCTGAAAGTGCACCAAAAAAAAGAACCCCCTATTCCAAATAAAAAATAGAAGACAAACACAGATCTGATGCAACCAAAACATAGATCCCTAATTCTTTCAAAAAACTAAACAAGTTGCAGCAGATCTAGCTCTGATGCCATGTAGGATTTGAGAAATACAAATTCACAGAACCCAAAGAACACCTGCATGCAAGAAACCTGTCACAGAGAAAGAGAGAGAACAAAACAAGGGTTTTGGCTCTGACAAAGTGCAAGATGTATTATCAGAGAAAAAAATGAATCAAGAAGAGAATTCAATACAATAGATCAATCCTTATAAAAGGAGATCAACACCGAAAGGAAAACCTAACCCTAAGGTGAGTGCATTTAATAATTAATATTAATTATTAAATGACTAATATATGTGCATAAAGTGAAATCTTAAGAGGAGAATAAAGTTAATTAATTACTTTACTCTAACACCAAGGGATACCCAATTTCACCCTAAAGAGTTTAGACCCAAGGATGATGTCAAACAAGAGGCTCATAGATTTAGGTCCCACCAAGACTAATAGGACAATACTACCTAAAGGGGGTATGGAAATCCCGTCATGTGTGTGGATAGTACTCGTCGGTGCATCATACCCATCTTTATGTAAAAATTTTATAACCATAATCTCCTCTGTGATTATGTTTACTTGTGATGTCAGCTCAACGAGAACATCTGATATGATGTTCCCATTAATCCACATGGGAATATAAAGACGAGATGGTTTTTTGTTGAAACACATCGGCAGGTCCTATGAAGTAAAGGTTATGCCAATAATACAATCCATAGGCTACATAGAGGGGATAGATTGATGCATGAAGGAGGACATAACGCACACCAGAAAACACTTCCATAGAGTCCCTAAAGGTAAAAGGATAAGACAGTGACCCAACTAAGGTTTCATCATGCAATACCTTTGGAATCTTCCAACTATGCCAACTAGGGGTTGCAGGTTGGGTTGTATGGCAATAGCCTTACAACACTCGCACCTAAGACACTCCTAGAGTACAAGGAAAGGAACTGTCAATATCACAAAAATGAAACCAAAATGGTTCACAATGGATTCACCAAAAATGTAAGAGAGGGGGACCACCACGTGCAAGACCCTAGGTCACAGAGGGAAAAATTTAAGAGGCTGCCCTAACTTACCTCAGCTAAATCGGATGTTTAGGGTATGAGGATGAGAATGATGAGGACTATAAAGTCTAACAACCACTCTGCAATCGTGAATTTTGAAGTGGCGCTAGGTGAGCTGATTTTTAGGTCCAACACTACACCTTGGGAAGCTCTCTATCTGATGGAAAAGCACTGTCTCTAGACAACAGTGCAGTGCACTGACATCTCTAAAGTGTGTTGGTGTCCATAAAGTCAAACAACAATGAAGATGAGGTCAAACCTAGAAAAACTAGCTAACATCCTAGCTAACTAACTAAAGGGCCAAAATGATGCGCGATTAAGTAAATAAAGCATTCTCTAATATTATAAAGCAGAAAGGAAAGAGTGAAAAGGGAAAGAATGATCTCACTAAGAAATTAAATCGCCAACTAGTTCCTCAAAAGCATGTACTACACATAGAAAGAGAGAAAAATGTTTGGTGGATGTATAGGACCTGCCTCAGTTAGACCCTCATTTAGGTGTTTCCACCTCCACGAACACCCAAGGAAATGAGATAAAGAAAGTAATGTAGTGAAAAGCACAAAAGCACTACAAAACAGTAAAGTGTTAACTCAACCAAGTGATAGAAGAAAAGAGAGGGAAGTTTACCACCTCCACCAGGAGCACTAAAGGCTACTTGGGGGAGAAAATGAAAGTACTCGAGCCTCTGCTACAATGGTGTTTTGTTCCCAACTTGTTCTACCAAAGATGGAGTGTTGTGTTTGCTCCAATGGAGAGCTTGTATGTTTAGAGTGAGTGAATGCAAAAGTGTGAGAATGGAACCTTGAATTGTACAATAGTTCAAAAGAAGTTAGAATGCATGTTGAAGAAGTGAATTTGAAGAATGGAATGAAAGAAACAAGCATATTGGGGTCAGTAAGTTGAATGGGGCATTATAACTTGACTCCCAATGAGAAGTGTAATGCTTGTATAGGTTCAACCATAGGAATATGCCAAGGACGTAAGTGTGCCACATGAATGTCTACTTGCCACATGGAAATTTGTGTGCCACATGGACATCTATGTGGCACACAGATGTCTGTGTGCCACACGGATGTCTATGTGCCACATAGACATCTATGCGACATGCGAACGTCCCTGACAAGATGAAGTTTGGATGGCCCTTGGAATAATGGACTTGTAAGTTAGTGAACAACATTTTCTTATGGAATATTTGATTGAGATAGCTCTTGTTTCAACTAACCAGCCTCTATCATGAAATCTCATTCACATTATAACCTTACATGATCTTTTTATTGTTAAATTTGGTTGCCTTGGGCAACTTCACAAAATTTTGAGAACTTTGATCCCCTTAAGAAATGTCATATTAGTGCCCCTTAAGACATTGGTTTATGGTTTAGGGTGATAGGATGGCTTATGGGGATCTATGTAGTAAGGTCCTAGGACAAAATGACATGGCTCAAGGGAATTAAATTTGGTGGAGTTTCCTAAGGCAACCAAATTTAATTTCAAGGTCCTAGGATAAAATGAATGCTTTAGGGATTAGGGTTTAGATTTTAGAGTTTAGGGTTTAGGATTTAGGGAACTTAGGGTGAAGTTTGGGTGGCCCTTGGAATAATGGACTTGCAAGTTAGTGAACAATATTTTCTTGTGGAATAGTTGATTGAGATAGCTCTTGTTTTGATTGACCAACCTAGATCATGAAATCTCATTCATATTATAATCTTGCATGATCTTATTATTGATAAATTTGGTTGCCTTGGGAAGCTTCACCAAATTTTGAGAACTTATTTGATCCCCTTGAGAATTGTCATATTAGGACCCCTTAATAGATTGGTTTATGGTTTAGGGTAAATTATTAAGATTGAGTTTGATGTATATTTTAACTTGATATTTTTTTAATTGAATATAAGATTATTTTATTTAACATTTTTTTCATTAATATTTCCCACTTAAATGAATTTTATGATATAAAATCTATAATAAAATTAGTTAATATTGAATCTTATTTTATTTTGGATTGTTTGAAATTGAAAGAACCTAAAAGAAAGAAAAGAAAAATGTTTAGATTCTTTTAGTGTCTAGGTAACTAGTGCAAATTGAGATTTTAGACAAAACTAGAATCTTAATTAACAATTAATTGACTAGAAAGAGAGTTAAGATTGTCAAAAGACAAGAGACAACACATGAAAATAAGAAATGGAAACAAAGCATGACTAAGAGAGATCAAAACATAAAATAGAAATGTTCATTCAAATATTATCTAATGAAGTGACAATTGGAAATAGATTGTACAAGGATTTAGGAATTTGATAACTAAATTTGCAAACAAACATTGATAATTTATGAATTGTAACTATTCTTTAACACATTTTTTTCCAATCTAATTATAATTTAACATTGAAAGTAAAGTTTAACATATTGTTTTCTCCATACAATGCAAATGAAATTTAAAACATTTAAATAATGAAAATGAATTTTTTCCATTATCAAATATTTTTGAGATTGAAATCAGGGTTTTAAAATGCAAAATGATTTGTTTGATTTCAATTTAGGGTTTTAGAAAAAAAAATTGTTTGAATTCAATTTAGGGTTTCAAGAAGCAATTAGGGTTTTTAATGGAATTTTTTGTTTCATTTCCTCAAATAGGTTTCAAATCAATTTTTTTTTGATTTTGAATTTAGGGTTCAAAAGCAATTAGAGTTTTCAAATGTAATTTTTTATTTCATTTCAATTTAGGGTTTTGAAATGCAATTTTTTTGTTTCCTTTCAATTAGGGTTTTCAAATATAAATTTTTTTGGTTCAATTGAACAATTTAGGTTTCAAAATCTAAATTTTGTTCTTAAGATACAATTTAAGGTTGATTTTTTTCCTTTCTATTCAATATCTTTAGGGTTTCATTGCATTTTTTCTTCTAGTTCTACAAATCATCATTTCTACTATTACAGGTAAATAAAATGCATAAAACACTAAATAAATTGGAAAAAAGCACACTAAAATCTATTATTGTATTAAAAATTTCAAAAAAACATGAAAAAAAAGGGGGTGGAGGCACTCCTGGAGGTCGCTTATAATGTCATTGTCATCCTTGCCAATTTGGGATGCCATGTTGTCTGAATGAACAGAGTTTTGTTTACTTTTAAAAATAAATACCACCTTAAAATGGGATCCCAGTTTTTACAAAACAAGATCTTGTTTCGCGTCCGTCTATTTGGGATCCATTAACGAACATGATCCTATTTATAATTTAGGCTTGGGATCCCATTTATGAAAATTGAAATCCCTTTTTTGCAATGTTGATTTCATTTTTTTGTCTAAGGCCAAAAACTTCCATGCTTCGTGGACACAACTTCTTGCACTTACCCAAATGGAGGATTGAGATCGAAAAGATTAATCAACAGTCCAAGATGGAGGAAATAGGAGGCATGGACATGTATTCTCATCAATAGATGAGAATGCAAGATGAAAATTAAGCAAGGGATCACATTTACTCCAAAAAAACACACTTTTGACCTGCTCACACAAGTCACCAAGTGACTTGTTCAAAAGTTTAAAGGTTTAGCTTGTTTAAGAATTCAAGTGAGATGATTGGAGGAGAGACAATATTCTTTGGAATATTCTTATGGGTGGGGATAAAGGTATTTTTCAATTAAAACAAAGTTTTAATTGTGGAAAAGAGGAGATAAGGGATATTCCATGGGAATATTCCCCTTTTGGAGGAAAATTAGATTAATTGTTAATTAAACAAGGTTTAATCACACAATTAGGGGATTTGGAGGAATTAAAGTGTTATTCATTAAATTAAATTATTAAATGAATGGGGGAGACGTGAAATGATATTTAATTAAATAACTTAGGATTATTTAATTAAATAAGATGACTTAGTGAATTAAATTAAATAGTTTGATTTATTTAATTTAATGAGATGAAATGTTAGTGTGAAGGGGGAGTGAATTAACCCTAATTGATGAATTGGGTTAATGGACAAAAATGATGCCATTAATTAAATTAGCTAAGTTAATTTAATTAATTAAGCGAAAAGAGGATAGGTTTGAGGATGAAATTATGTTAGTTAGCCAATTTGATCCATCAAGACATTTTAAAGTGTCTACAAAAAAAAAATCCATTTATATACCACAAAGGATGAAATTTTAAGAAATAAACAATACCATACAAGATTAGAGAACAAAAGCATTAATAAACTCAATAAACTAAACATAAATACCAATCAAAATGCAACAACTTTTACCAAAAAAATTGTTCTATAAGTATACACCATATTTCCTAGTTCTTTTACAAAATTAAATTAAAGAACTTAAGTATCAAAAAATAGGCTAAAGTTTTGAAATTAAATCATATACTCCCATATTTACAAATCATGCAAAGTGCTAGAGAAAACTTAAGAACATAAAAGTCCTCTTGACCCCATGCTCCACAAAAAACACTAATTTATAAGTTGTCAAAACAAATAATAGCATCCAACAAAAATACTACAACCTTCTTCCTCTATGTCCATGCTTTCTTCTGGTATTGTCTCTTAGAATGGGAGTCGCATCCTCTATCAAAAGAGACAACTAAGTTTTTGATAATATAAGCAACATTTATAGGGTGTTGTACCCTTTACATGGTGAGCCTCAATGGCCAAAAAAGATCAAATCCATAGGAATAAACAAAACAACACCAACCAAAACAAAACACAGGCACAACAAAGTAACAGTCAACAAAGCAATAGCAAACTAGCTAGCATTCTCCCAATTCTGAGAGAGGAGATTAACTACATCCTTCCCAACCCAGTTGGGGCCTTCATCTGCAACCTTCTTATCTATTTTATCCTTAAGCATAGCAAAGAGGGTGCTAGTCACAATGGACCAACTTGGCAGTGAACCAGGTCAAGCCACTAAACTTCTTCTCAAGCTTATCCACCTGCTCCAATAGCATACAATGATTCTCCCCTTATATCCATAGTCTTCACAATGTTTGCATGCTCCATATCTTGAGGGTCGGTGGACTGGGAAGATGAATTCTCCTTAAATATTTCTTTGAAGATAGAAAAGTGGCTAGGTCCTTTTAGCACCTTCAAATTTTGCAAATTTGAAGTGCCTATGTTGGAAAATTTTACTCTACACACTCAAAAGTGCCCCTTACAAATTTTCCGAAGTGACCTTCTTTGGAGAGTCACAATTCAGAGCCTATTGATTTTCATTCCAAACCCCTTGGTGGACATATTTAGTTGACATAGGTGAACATGCATGTCAGTTTTTAGCTCCCCATGATGAGTTTTGATAGGGTTTCAAAAAGAAAAGTTGGAGGGTTTTGGGACTATTTTTTGTTGTTTGTGAAATCTTCAATTCAGTGAAATGGCATGCTATTCAAGATAATATTTCATAGTTGAGTGATCATCATGATGAATAGATTGATTCCTTCCATTCCCCTTACATTCATATACTCCCTAGTTTAGTTTCAAAGTATCATGATAAGATTTGATATTTTTACCAGGCCAAAAGCAAATTCAATTTGTTCAATTATTGCATCCACATTTTCAAAATGTTTTGAGGTCAATTTTAACCTTTAATATCTTGTGATGAATGATGATTCAAGGAAATCCCTCTTGCACACATAATTAGTGGACCCAAATGACCTATTTCGTGCAGTGGCAGTTCCCCAGGAGATGATTTGATATTTTTTCAAGAAGGTGATTTGGTGAGCCCTAGTTGGTTTCTAATAGGTGCAATTGTAGAAATGTCTGACTTAGCCTCTTTGGATTTCAATATCTTGCACCTTAGGATGAATTTTTTCAAGATGTTTTTTGCATTGGATTTTTGGTTCAAATTTCTAAATGCTTGCTCAGTTTCAGGATTCCAAGATGAGTTTTAATGGGTCATTTAATTGTCTTCTAACTACAACAAGGTCAAAAATGGTGTTCTGAAAAGTGTCAAATTTCTAAATTCTAAAGACAGCCCATTTCTCATTTTGGTTGAAAACCTCTCTAGCTCCATTTTCATCAAAATTAGAGATCATATGATGCATTATTTTAATGCATTTTAATTGTGGAAAAGGCATCCAGTAGGCCAATTTACAAAGGAGGTCATGGAAATACTTCATCAATGCAATTTTTGAGGAAATGGGTTTTTTGAAATAATTGACAATGTCCCTGCACAAATTTTCATGGCTCCAAGTGTCCTAGTTTTCCCACAATAAATTTTCCCTATTTGAGTCACAATTGAAATTAAATTTTCATTATTTCCTAATGTTCAAATTGCACATATTTAAATTATCTTGCATATTTTAAGTATTATAAAAGAAAAAATGCACAAGACTAAAGTCATTTTAGGACAGGCAGGGCAACAAAAGTCATTAAAGATTTAAGTGTTTCCTTCTCCATGGAGGTTCCTGTAAGGTGTTTTGGGTGGATTCAGGTAGGAATTGTTGCGAAGTATAGGTGGAATCACGTTTTTGGTCTTCTAGTTGATTTTTGGAGGATCTATTTGGTCCAAATTTGTTGCTCCATGCTTTAAATTTTTCCCTTGACCATTGCCAATGCTTGGGCAGAGATTTTAAGCATGTTTGAGATTATTTTTGGTTGCCGACAGCTACAAAAATGCACCTGCACTGTGAAAAATGACCCAACTACGAATGAATTGGGAAAAATAAATAGAAAGCTTCATACACATGATTTCAATGGAATATAGATTTGCAAATTAACTATTGTACACATTTGCTTGATGTTGCCATAGCCAATGAGGAGTTGCAGAACAAATTAAGGAAAACACTGGCTCAAAGTGAAGATGCAGAGTAGAAAACAAGTCTTTCCCACTAGCCTATGAGAGCCAGGGCAAACGTCGGCACAAAGGCACGGGGAAGCGGGGAGAGGAGGTATGGATTTAAATAAATCCATTTGTGATAAGTATAAAGCTTTATTTTAAAGCTTTAAATAATGACTTGCCCATTGACCTGGGCAATTATTTGCTTCTGTCATAAAATGCAATGGGTGCACAGGCATTCGAAGGTAAGCTTGTGGTGGGCCCAACAAAAGGTTTTAAAAGACATTCCTTAAAAACATTAATGTTGCTGAGTGAAAATTAAATGAGGAAAAACATTTGATTTATTAAATAGTGTTGATAAAGTGATTAAATAATTTCACTTTTAAAAGAGGGCAAGGATTTAAAATGTAAAGTGAAAAGTGAAGGCCCATGGGATACATATTTTCATAGTCAAGTAAAACAAAGTTACAAAACTTTTATGTTGGGAAAATATTTTAAAGTGTAATGTGCAAAAGTGAAAAGGGCACAGGTGATTATTTTATAAAGTGAATAATATATTCACTGTATGAGATGATTTTCTTTTTCAGAGAATATTTTTTTCATGGAGAGCATTGTTTTCACATAGCAGGTAGAAAACCGATAAGGAGGTGAAGTCTTTTGTAGAAAAAGATATTTTTCAACTGCAAAATAAAGAAGAATGATGACTCTTTAGGGAAGGGAATTTTTTTTGTTCCAAAAAAATAGGGCTGGTGAATGCAAGAAGCGTGAATCAGAGTACAAAATAGGGGTTTCTCTTCAAGTGGTGGGAAATTATTCATCAATGAACCTGAGTTTTCCAAGTGTCTTCTTTTGATGTGCATTTAGGGTTTATTTCTCCTTAAGTGGAAATTTTTGATTCATTGTAAGTAGTTGGCTATTCTAAAATTATTCACAGAGAACATTGTAATACAAGGCATTTCAGGGTTAATTCTTAGGTTTTATTTTGTCAATATGTATGTAATTTTGATAGCAACACTAGCATAATAATACAAAATGGTGAAATTTCATAACAATTTTCTTTCCTATGTACTCGTTTTATAAGCCATGAATAACATAATCAAGAGTTATTTTATTTCTCCATTGAACTCCAGTGGATGTTTAGTTTTGTTCATGCTTATTGATTGAAGGAATTGATGTAAATGCTTGAGTGAAGCTATTGGTTTATGTTAAGTTGAGTGCTAGAATTATGATAAGAAGTGACTTTTAAGATGTTATGTTGAGATACTGTAATATAGTTGTAGACATCTAAATTTAATCACTTCCATATGATTAAATTTACTGCCTTTTCGTCTACCATATTAATATTAATTTATTAAATTAATATTATACCTTTTGTCTCATATCGGTAAAGTATTTAATTTAATAATTAATACTTTATCTTTCACCTTATTCCTCCCTAAATTAAATAAATACGCTAATTTATTTAATTTAGTCATTTTCCCCCTTTTTGATTTAAAATCAATTTAAAATTCCTCACTTTCTCTCTCCTTGTCACATCCTCCATAACCTTGCTCTAATCTGAATTAATTTAATTAATTCATGATTATGATGTGCATTCTCTTAATCAGAGATTAATGTCACATCCTCCTACATTTTCCACTTGCCTCTAATCTTCCATTAATTAGCTTAATCCAATGTTTGCACAACCTTAACCAAGGTCATTAGCTAAATTTAACACCACTTTTTGGTCAATTCTTCCATTTTTCCTTTTTGGACATTAACCCCCTTTCCCATGTGAATTTTTAATTCACATTTATTTGTCCTAGATTCCCCTCCTTTATATGTGAATTTTTAATTCACATTCCATTCTTCCAAGGCTTCTAGAACCTTGGACTTGTCACAATCTCCACATATGACCAAGTCCCACCTTTTTGGAGCCCACCTTTTACCCTCTAGATCATCCTAGGAATGTGAATTTTTAATTCACATTTATATCCCCAACCACCTTTCCTTTTCCCATGTAGATTTTTGAGGAATTCCAAAATTCCTCAAATGTCCCTTTCACTCCCACTTGGGGACAAGGTCCCTTTTTGAGGAAATATCCTCACTCCCCAAGGTGCATGTCCTTCCTCCACCTCATGTACCTTCTTGACACCTCACTTACACCTCATATCCCCTTGTCCACTTCACCATCCACATGTCAAGATGTGAGGGCTTGTGGGTTCTCAACCCACCATAGCCCTTCATTTTGGCCTTGTTGGATGCATCTTGACCGTTGAATTCTCTAGAGAATTTAAATTCTCTTATAAATACCCCCTCCTCAAAGGCATTTTCAACACTTTGTATTTTCATAACTACATGCTGCCAATTTACATCCTCAATCCTTTGCCATCATTTAGCCATCTTTTTTGATCATATTGCATATTGAATCTTGCATTTTAGTCACTCAAGCAATCATCTAAGGAGCACACAAACCATTCCAAGCAAGGGCCAATCAAAGAGATATCAACAACAAGGAAGGTGAACTGCTTGTATTTCATTTTTATCTACTTTCCTTTTCGTTATATCACTCTTTTGGCTAATCTTGAGGTGTCCTTGGTATCTTATCATTTCGCATTTCTTAGTTGTTTTGTGCATTAGAGTAGGATAAATTCCAAGGTATACATTTCTGGCACGCTCGGTGGGACCCACAAACGGGTTCTTGTATTTAATGTCCCTTTTGGTTAAGAATTTTGGAGGAAAAGCTTGCAGAAAGGCGGAAACGCCCTCACAGAAAGGTGGTAGCGCCCCTGTAGAAAGGCGGCAGCGCCCCTGCAGAAAGGCGGCAGCGCCCTCTTGGCCACTACAGAAAGGCGGCAGCGCCCCGCATTTGAAATTTTATCTTTTTCTAACGCGTTTGTTGTTATTAGGGATATATTTAGGAAGTTTTTCTAACACTTTTCTTGTAGTGGGAGGGGCACAACTTTCTATTTTTTAAAAAAATATGACAAAGTTTGTTGCAGAAAGGCGGCAGCGCCCTTGCAGAAAGGCGGCAACGCCCTCGCAGAAAGGCGGCAGCGCCCCCACAGAAAGGTGGCAGCACCCCAAAACAGCACAGTTGGGAAGGTAAAATAGGCATTTTGGCTTCATTTTTGCTCTAGTTTTTTGCTGTTTTCACGTGATAACTCTCTAATGTTGTTCTGGCGAGAATATTGTTGTTTTTCACTAATATTTTGCAGCGTATTAGGGCGTTATTGATCAAGAGCGAAGAAGAAGACAGCTAACATTTGCTTGCAGGACCATCCATTTGATCAGAATTTTGAAAACTATCTTTGCTATTTTAGAATATAGTCTAATTAGGGGGAACAAACTTCATTGCTTGTTGCGATTATTTATTTTTGTGTTACCCAAGGGGGCATTGATTTGTTTTCACTTTCCCCTTGCACTTCATGTGAGCCTGGGGAGTAGTTGGAAACGGTTAGTGTCCTCTTTTTAGTGGGACCTGCTTGGGCATTTCATCACCCCAAGGGATGATTCCAACCATGCGTACCAGCGGGGTATATAAAGGGGGGAGAACGAAAGTTGTACCCCAATCCAGTCACGTCATAATTGGCGGAGTGTCGAAGCTAGGGTGATACCTAGATAGACGTGAAGAGTTGGTCTGAGCCTTTCAGTATCTCGCTGGGGTTCCCGACTCACGCTTGTGATGGACTGGTGTTCACGGTTGTGCCTCACGTACTGAGAGTATAACGAGGACTCCCTAGAAGCCTTGTGCATCTTAGATTAAGACTTTTCCTTGCCATACCCTTAATATTAATCATAGGTTGTGCTTGCTTGAAGTGTCTTCTTGTGAAAAATCTGTCAGATTTTTGATACTTTGGCCTTACTTTATCATTTTGCGTCTTTGCCATAGCCATTGCCATTAAAACCAAACTTTGCCTCACTGCAGAAAGGTGGCAGCGCCCTCTGCCTTACTGCAGAAAGGAGGCAGCGCCCTCGCAGAAAGGCGGCAGCGCCCCTGCAGAAACGCGGTAGCGCCCCTAATTTACTACAGAAAGTTGTCTACGCCCCTGATTTTGCTGGCTACACCCCTGATTTACTGCAGAAAGCTGTCTACACCCCTGATTTTGCTGTCAACGCCCTGATCTTTGCTCCAAAAGGGCAGATTTACCCTCCTAAACACCCGAAATTGCCCCATTTGGATTCGTTTAGCCACTAAACCATCATCTAATCATTCCCAACCATTATCTCATCATCCTAAGCCTCCATTTTGTCACCCTAAGCCCCCTGAAACCTCCATTTGATCCATTTAAACCTTTGTTCTACCACTCCAAATCTTCGTTAACCATTATAGATCCCCATTCATTTTTCACAATCATCTTTAATCCCCCCTTTCATCTTAATATTCCATTCAAAAGTCCATACCCTCACCTAACAAACATTACAACTTTACCATTCACATCACCAAACACCACCCATAGCCAAATCATCCTAACCTTGTATTACAAAGTGGATATCCAAATTGACTATAGCGCTTGAAGTTGATTATTAGTTTTTAACTTCAACCCCAATCAATTCGCTTCCGTCTTGAGGTGAATTCGGTGTTGTAAGTTATCATCCTTGGCCCAATCAATCCATTCCTATCTTAAGGTGGATTCAGTGCCGTAATCATCCTCTTAATCAATCAAAGCTCTAGGGTCACTAAGGGTAACCTCCTATGATCAAGGTTAAGGTCTCTCTCTCACATCTTTCATCATTCAACCATACCCATCCAATAGTCCAAATCCATCCAAATCCAATCCAAATCTAATCCAAATCAAACCCAAATCCAATCCAAATCTAATCCAATCCAATCCAAATCAAACCCAAATCCAACCCAATTCAAATCCAATCCAAATCAAACCCAAATCCAACCCAATTCAAATCCAATCCAAATCAAATCCAAATCAAATCCAAATTCAATCCAAATCTAATCCAATCCAATCCAAATCCAACCCAAGTCCAATCCAACTCAAATCGAAATCCAATCAAATCAAATCCAATCCAATCCAATCTAAATCCAATCTGATCAATCAAAATCCAATTTGATCCAATCCAAACCCCATCACAATCAAATCATTCAACAAAGACATTAATCTACTTATCTAGCATTTGCATGCCCATTCAGACCCGTTCACAAGCAAAGAAAATGGCCGACCGTCAAGATCAGAATGCCCAACCAAACAACCCCCAAGATCCCAAAAACACAATCAATGTCTTATCAAATCCTAACAAGGGTACCAACGTCCCTCATGATCCTCATAACGATACTTCATCACATTCTAACATTGAGAATCAGAATAACTCACCACATGGTGAAGAGAGTATGGTTAATCAACCTAAACTCACACTTGAGGAACATTTTAGTAACCCTGCCAATGTACAAATGACTGACCGTTTGCTTGAGAAACATGGTGAAGAAATCTTGGCCCACTTAATTGACAAGGGTGTCAAACCCCCCTTAAATGTTGACTGGTCCAAATATGGGGGTGCCCCATCTAACGTACTCCAAGGGTCACAAAATGCACCAGAAGGTTCATACTTCTCCAATGTTCCTCCAGTAGAGGGTTGGCATCAACCTGAATTTGGAAATGTCATTCTTTATCAGGTTAACTATCCCCCACATGCTTCGACCTCAGCTATAGGAGGACCTCAAGTGCCTGATCCTAATAATCCTTTTGCTTATGGCATGCCACAAAACGTCCCACAACCTCTGCCATTAACATTAACCGCACCCCCTCCTTCGAACCAACCTATAGTCAACGTTGGGGGCACCTCCTTTGCCACATCACTTCCACCTCCTGGGACTACAAATCTACCACCTCAACAGGTTCCCCAATCTACCATTCCACCTCAAATACCTCCACAAGGCACACTCCAGCTGAACATTCTGAGCGGTACCCAACAACCCCCTCTACAAAACGTGCCCACGCTACCTCCGCCATCCCATCCGCAAAAACCTATACACAATACTTTGGCCTCTTCACAGCGACCATCCTACCAATCACAAGGCAATCCATCTCAACCTATTGCCCAAACCATATCTCCCTTTCTCACGTCCCTTTTGCGTCCAAAGGCTCAACCACAACACAATATCCCACCTCAACCCATACAACACTTGACATCACAACAACAACCTCCCCAACACTACTGTCATCATAATCAACAACAATTTCCCCAACAACCGCTTTATACGACCTCCCAACAATCACAACAGTATCCTCAATATCAACAAGCCAACACGCAATGCCCCATCCAAGTTCCTCAACAACCTACCCCGCACCTTTATCAAACAAATCCATATTATGCCCTACAAAAACAACCCCCGTATCAACAGAATCCCTTGTCTTATCAGCAAACCATGTCATCATCCAATCATCCAAACCCGTATTTCAACAATCCGATGCCCTTCCAGCAGGATCCCTCATCATTCTATCCTCAGTATCCCCCCAACCCGCCACTAGCTAGCTTGGATTTGTTGGAAATCAAAGCCGCACTTAAGGACCTTCAAGATGGATCTACAAAGCAATCATTCAAATTTGAAGATATATGTCCATATCCATTTGATCCCTCTATCTCCTTGATCCCATTTCCTAAACATTTCGAGATACCAAAATTTGACAAATACAAGGGAGATAAAGATCCTAAGGCTCACTTGCAGGAGTTTTATTCCCACTGTCAGGAAGTCATCTACAATGATAACTATCTCTTGCGATTGTTCCCACGAAGCCTAGCAAGCCATGCCTTAGATTGGTTCATGACTCTTGAAAAAGGGTCCATAAAAACTTTTGCAGACCTATCAGAACAGTTTGTATCCTACTTCTCTTTCAACTTGCAAAAGGATATAGACACTTTAGATCTTCTCAAAGAAAAACAACGGGATGGGGAAACCTTTACTAGCTACCTACAACGGTGGCGTGCATTAGCAAGTCGAATGAAGAACCCTTTGAAAGAAAAGGACATGGTCACTCTTTTTGTGGAAAATTCTCATCCTGACATGGCCCACAACTTTAGACTACATTGTGTCACCACTTTCACAGAAATAGTGAAAAAGGGGCCCATCCTTGAACGTGCCCTTATTGCCAAAGGACACATCAAAATACACAGTCATGATAAAGAAAGGTCATTTGGAGATAAACCGCGGTTTTGGAATAAGAACAAAAATGCAGTAAATGGCAGAGTGACAGACACCAAACATGTCCAAATAGATAATGCATCCCAAAAGCAACAGTAGTCTATACCCAACGCCATATCTGTACCACAGGGGGCACCTCGTCCCCCTCAACAGTCAAACCAAAAAAGTCAGGGGAACACCAAACATCAATACGCCCAATTGGGTGAACCCCTGAGTGTTGTTTTTAATAAATTACTACAAATCAATTACCCCATCGCATACCTTGTCACCAAGCCATTCGACAAGTCAAAACCTAAACCAACATGGTTTAAGGAAAACGAGTAATGTGACTTCCATAAGATCAAGGGACACTCTTTGAATAAGTGTCAGGGTTTGAAAAATTATGTCCAAGATCTCATTGATTGAGGAGATATCAAGGTTGACCCCAGTCAACCTTCGTCGTCCAATGCTCAACTGCAAATCTATCAAAATGCCTTCCCAAACCATAGTCAAGGCCCTAGCACCTCCAATAGTAATCCCCAAAATAACAACACAAATAATGTGAATTACAAGAATGTGCCCTTCAATTATGAAGGTGTTATTCATTACATTGAGCAGGTGGAACCCCGAGTATCCATGATACACGTTAAAGCCAAAGACCCTCAATGTGTTGTGACGACATGACGAGCCCGCATCACCGTCCCTGCAGCCTCTGCACCCATCCAACCCACTCCTGTAAACTCTTAATATAACATCCTTGATCACCTAAGGAAGAATCATGCTCATATATCCATTTTGAATTTGCTTAAGTCTTCCCCGGTACATCAAGAGATCCTCAATAGAGCCTTGCAGGAGACCCATGTACCAAATGACATCGACCCCACACAATTCCAAGCTTTGGTGGGACACTTGGCTTTGTCTCATCACCTCCACTTCAGCCAAAATGATATGCCCAACATCGATGTCAATCACAACCGCCCCCTACATATCGAAGTCATAGTTGCCCGTCATAAAATAAAAAGGGTCTTGGTAGATAAGGGCTCTGCCCTCAATTTATGTACTTTGAAATTCATAAAATAGGTAGGGTATACTCAAGCGGACCTAAGCAACTAGATAATTACAATCAAAGCTTATGACAATGCACAGAGGAATTCAGAAGGAATCATCAGTCTCCCTATCCAAGTGGGACCTGTGCTCCAATATACTACCTGTCATGTCCTTGATCTGGACTTACCATATAATCTCCTCCTTGGCTGCCCATGGCTCCATGCTATGCAAGTCGTTCCATCCACGTACCATCAATGCCTCAAATTCCCAGTCAATGGACAGGAGGTCACCATCTATGACGACCCCCAACCGTTTGAATATTGTCGAGCTTTAGAAGCATCTTTTCCCCATTTACATTATTGTCCTGGGGTTGAAATGGGGGCATCCCAATCATCATCCTCTAATCCACCATCTACCACTCCATCCTCCGCCACTAATCCTTCAGCCACCAAAGTTTAGATCATCGACAAAGGGTGTGCTGAATACAAAATGCATACGGCTCTGAATGTAGCCACCATGCCACTGTCACCACATGAATATGGTCAACCTTCACACGCTACACAAAAGGAAGACAAGATCATCACCTTCAATGGTAAAAAAATTCCCACTACCACTTTCAGATCTCCGAGTGTCAAGGTTGATGCACCAGAGGAAGACATAAGCCAATGGGTCTACCGAGAAGAGCCCGAACCAGAAACTCCTCTAAAGAAATATTTTCAAGAAAAATATCCTTGGCCAACAAAGTTTATGGAAAAGCATAACTATCAAGGTAGAGACCTAGGTAAAGAGGAACAAGGGCGGTTGCAACCCATTGATACACCACAGTCACCAAAGAAGGTAGGAATTGGGTATGACAACAAGCAGAAAAGCCTCGCAACATCATCTAATACTTCTCATAGTATCACCATGGACGAGGGCTCATTGGCAGACATGCCGAGGAGGAATCCATCATACATGCGTACGATGATGTCGATCACATTGACTTATCATCCATGTTCGAATGCCTATCCGTTTGCACCATCAGCCTATCCCTTTGTCACCCTAAACTCATTGATTGGGACCTACATAACACCACACCTGTCAGTATGTCTACGGACACGTACGTCAACCTTATGGGATTGGGGGAGGATGACCACTCCAGTCACAAAAATAAAAATAAGAAAAGTAAAAAGAGGTCATCTAGTGAAAACCTCCCTGAGACACTTCCTGACCTGGAAAAAGTAAAAATAAAGGACGCATCTGAAGGAGAAAACCTTGAAGAGGTGCCAGAAGATGGAGATGTTCATCTTCCCCTTATGGGAACTCAGCTATCTGCCAGATCATCTATCCTGATTGAAGAGACGCAAGAAGTTAATTTGGGAACTACTGAAAGTCGGAAGATCACCTATGTAGCCAAGTCACTCTCCGAACAAGATTATCCGATCTTTGTGCAGCTACTCCGAGAAGGAATCATCAACTTTGCCTGGTCATACTCAGACATGCCAGGCTTAGACCCTACTTTAGTGGTTCATCACTTGGATATTCGCCTAGACGACAAGCCTGTCAAGCAAAAACTTTGTAAGATGCATCCGCGAGTCGCATTGTTAGTTAAGAAGGAATTGGAGAAGTTATTGGATGCGGGTTTTATCAGACCGATTGACTACTCCGAATGGATCTCCAATATAGTCCTTGTGGCCAAACCAAATGGAGACATTCGGGTCTACACGGATTTCAGGGATCTCAACAAAGCCTACCCAAAAGACGATTTCCCTCTCCCTAATATTGACATGTTGGTCGACCTAACAGCAGGACATGAGATGTTATCCCTTATGGATGGTTTCTCCGGTTATAACCAGATCCAAATTGCACCTGAAGACCAACACAAAACTGCCTTCACAACTCCTTGGGGCACGTTCTGTTACAATGTTATGCCCTTCGGTCTCAAAAATGTGGGGGCAACATATAAGAGATCCATGACAGTTATCTTCCATGACCTCATCCATATCATCATGGAAGACTATGTTGATGACCTATTAGGGAAATCTAGAACACGAGTAGAGCATCCCGCCATCCTGAAAAAGATATTTGAGCAGTTAGAGCACTATAAGTTGCGACTGAATCCGAAAAAGTGTGTCTTCGGGGTCACGTCAGGGAAGTTGCTAGGTTTCATAGTCTCTCGCAGAGGTATTGAAGTTGATCCTGCCAAGGTAAAGGCTATTCTGGACATGCCACCTCCACACAATCTAAAGCAGTTAAGAAGCCTCCAGGGAAAGATGCAGTCAATCCGTCAGTTCATAGCCCAGCTCGTGGATAAATGTCAGCCATTTACCCATCTTTTGAAGAAAGATTCCACCTTCCGATGGACCCCACAGTGTCAAATGGGTTTTGATAAAATTAAAGAATATTTCGCTCATCCACCGATTCTGATGCCGCCTATCCCAGGGAAACCCCTCCTGCTCTATATCTCTGCTACCTCAGTCGCACTGGGGGCATTATTGGCGCAACATGATGAGTCACTCAAGGAAAGGGCAATCTACTACATCAGCCAAACACTAGTTGGCTATGAGTTAAATTACTCCCCTATGGAAAAAGCTTGCCTAGCACTGGTCTTCAGTACACAGAAACTCCGCCATTACATGCTTAGTCACCCAGTCAAGTTAATCGCTAAAATTGATCCCTTGAAGTATCTGTTATCTAGAACCACTTTGACTGGCCACATGGCCAAATGGGTTATGCTCCTTAGTGAATTTGACATCGAGTATGTAGAGTGCAAAGCCATAAAAGGACAAGTTATTGCTGATCAATTGGCCGAAGCACCATTGGTAGATGCTTACCCCTTAGACACTGAATTCCCAGATGAAGAGATCTACAAGTGATAGAAGCACCAACTTGGACATTATATTTCGATGGTTCATACACTCATAATGGATCTGGGGCAGGAATCTTATTAGTCACCCCTCAAGGTGACTACATCCCAAAATCATTCAGGATAGCATTTCCCTATACCAACAATATGGCAGAATATGAAGCTCTCCTCACCGGCCTTAGAATTACAAAACAGTGGCACATTACACATTTGAAAGTCTTTGGGGATTCCTTGCTGGTTATCAGACAAGTTAATGATGAATTCCTCACAAGGGATGACAAACTGCTACCCTATAAATGCATGGTGGATGATTTCAAAAAATATTTCACCTCCATACAGTTTGACCAAATCCCTAGGGTGCAGAATAAAGCAGCAGATGCCATGGCCACTATTGATTCTTTGATTGACATGCCCAAGGATCGAACAGAGTGTGAGTTTCTTGTCGAACAACTTTTAATCCCTGCATATGATGTTCCTAAGACTGACATGGTGTGCGATATTGTAGGTCCCACCTCCCCGTGGTACCAAGACATATATACTTACCTCTGTGACAATACCATACCCCCAGAACTTACACGCAACCAACGTAAATCTTTTATCCATCATTCGTCCCGATACATCATCGTTGGTGATACGCTTTATCGTCGCGGGTATGATGGAATCCTCCTGAGATGTCTGAATGAGACCGAGGCCCAAACGGTACTAAAGGAAGTACATGCTGGTATTTGTGGGGCTCACTCAAATGGTATGGCTCTGGCCAAAAGGATCTTACGGGCTAGATACTATTGGCCTACATTGGAACATGATGCTTGCGAATTTGTAAAGAAATGCCTTCCATGTCAACAGCATGTCAATTTGATCCACGCCCTAGCACAAGATCTTCAGCCTCTCCTAGCACCATGGCCGTTTTCCCAATGGGGTTTTGACTTGATTGGTAAGATTCACCCACCCTCATCTGACGGCCATACATTCATTATCACTACAACTGAGTACTTCACCAAATGGGTGGAAGCAATGCCACTCTCATAAATTACCGGTACTCAGGTTTCCAAATTCATCCTCTACCATATTCTCTGCATATATGGTATTCCATCCACCATCATTTCTGATAACGGAAAGCCGTTTAAAAACCAAGCCATGAAACACCTCTGTGACACCTTCCACATCCAGCATCATTGGTCGACGCCTTATTACCCTCAGGGTAATGGTCAGGCAGAAGCGACCAACAAAACCCTCATCTGCATTCTCAAAAAGGTTGTCAATCACACTAGATGAGATTGGCACCTCCATATTCATCCTGCCCTCTAGGCATACTGTACATCTGTCCGCACCCCAACAGGCGCCACCCCATACTCTTTAGTATATGGTGCTGAAGCCCTCTTGCCAATCGAAGTTGAACTCCCCTCATTGAGAATTTCTCTGAAGAACCTTATCAACGAAGAAGATGCTCGTGTTGCACGGCTTTCACAGCTAGAGTTACTGGATGAACGGAGAATAAGAGCCTATGATCACCTACAAGCATACCAGAATCGTCTCAAGCGTCATTACAATAAAAAGGTCCGTCCTAGGCAATTCCAGGTTGGTGAGCTTGTCCTCAAAGAAAACCAACGCGCTCAGCAAGACCATGACAAGAAAGGAAAATTTGAGCCAAATTGGCTAGGGCCATATATCATAACTGCCAAATATGGATCTGGAGCCTATAGGCTGACTACTCTGGAAGGAGATCCCCTTGACGAACCTGTCAATATTCTCCATCTGAAAAGGTTCTATGCTTAAGTCCGCTTGATCTACCCTATCAAAAAAAAAATCAAAAAATCCGAGAAAATAAAAAATTAAAAAAAAATCAAAAATCAAAATCAAAAAAATCAAAAAATCCGAGAAAATCAAAAAAATAAAAAAATAAAAAAAGTATGAAAAAAATCCAAAAAATAGTAAAGATAAATAAATCCGTCCTATGGTGAAAACCACCTCTTGGTGGCGCCTTGGATAAGTATGGATGGTGAAAACCTGGTAACAGGCGTCATCCATAGAGGGCTTAATCATTATCTACCTGGCATCCTAGTTATTTTATGTTGTCATCTGCACTATCAACCTAGGTCGCTTGGTATTTGTTGATTGAGCATTGGACGACCCATCTTACCTATCCCTCATCCTGAGCTTTTCTATATCCCAATTTGAGCTTATGTCTTTCGTTCCCCTTTTTGGTCGGTCCGTGTCGTCATGTAGAACCATCCATCGTATCGGTCTCCACCTAGATCTCATCCTCCCGCATCACTTTCATCTTTTATCAAACTACGTTGCCCCTGTGCTTTCACGTAGGCAAGGTTGGTCATTTGATCCTCCCCCAGGGCATTTGTCTATCACGTTTTGTGTCTTTCATCATCGGTCACCATTGTCTTCTTTCCGCTTTATCCATGGTCTTCTTCCATGAACTACGAGGGCTCTGCGCTTTCACGTAGGCAAGGCCAATCTCTGATCGGCCCCTAAGCCCCTAGGTCTTTAGGTTGTGTCTTGTCTCCCTTGTGTTGTGTCATCAAGCTATGCCTTTATCTAGCTGGTCCTTAACAAACAAAACCCACTTGTACCAACGAATCTGATCAATTTTGAATATCCTATATCATATCGATCTTTTCACTTAGTATCCATTATAGGTCTCAGCAGGATACATCCTTCCTAACAGACCTCATCAATTCCATCTATCCCCTTGATCCTATGGCAATGGACATTTGAAATTGATTGCGATCTTTTGATGCTTTTGGTTTTTGTTGATCATTTGAGCTCCCTATGATCACTTGTCAAGGCCACCATAATCCATCATATTATGGCATGTTTTGAATGGTCTACATAGGGGCATATCTTGCTCTTTTCTTTGATTGTGTCTTCTCGGTTGTCCCACATAGTACCCACCAAGATCCTAGAGGTCTTGTGTTATGTTGGGGCATCCTTTCGTGCTTGTGATTATCTCAATACCGGACCCGAACAAGGTCTTCGTGACTTTGGGGTATTGGGATAGCTTTCTTGTCTGGCGTGTTTGTCTTATGCATTAGACACTAATCTACCTTGGTCCTCCATACCTTGGTGTATCGTGTCTTATGCTATAGCAAAAACCAGTGCTCCAAAGATGGTAAATTGAATTAGGATTGCATTTTTCATAATCATTGTATTAACACTCCCCCTATGGTTTTGGTTGTGCAAATACTTTCCCTCATTCTGTGCCCTTCTTCTCAGGATACTGATAATTTTTGACAGATGCCAAATGACATCCATCTTCACAATCACCACATATCCACCTCCCATTATCATGTCAGTTCTTATTGGCACTTATGGCCGTGTGTTACTTCCTCTAAAAATACAAAAATACTGTGCCATATATCCATCGTCACTTGCATTACATTATCACATGTTAGGACCATATATACTTCGCCACCTGCATCACAAAGTGTTAGACGCATAATACATCACATCTTGCATATATAAAATATTCATACAAACTCCATCATACACATATACATACATGACAAATAAATCAACTCGGCATCCATATATATAAATCATCATAGATCCCATAGGTACACATAACATATCACCATGCATCAATAAAACTATTCATATTCCATAAGTACATATATCCAATCATCCACATAAACATCTCAATAAATCAACGCATACACATAAATAAAATTATTCGTATTCCAATCATCCATGTGAACATTTCATATCATGAACATGAGCATAAATAAACCCACACATGAGCACAAGTAAACCAATGCATCCATCCATATAAACATGTAATACCATAGACACATGCATATAATCACCCATCATAAAAGGAAAACATACTACATGGTGTCAATAAGAACTGTCCCATACAAAATAATATAATATATGTCACATGTCCATCATACATCACATGATAAAATACAAAATCCAGAGATACAGAACATCTCTAATCTCTGTCAATAAATCCTACACACTACATCCTGCATCTGTCAAAAACTCAGTAGCCTATCACCTCCCAAATGAACTCCCCACATCTGATCTCTGTGGAGACTCAGGTCCTGCCCCTCTGCCTAGTGAAACACCTGGTGAATCACTGTAACCATGTGTCTGTGTCCCTAATGACTGAGATGGTGCAGGCATCTGAGGTGTCTACCTGGTATAACAGAATCTCCACTGTGCCGGATCAGGAACTGCATCGTAATATGCAGCCATCCAAAAACCTGCCTCTCTCATGTTGTCCTCTCTCTCCACCACCTGGACCCGAGCGGAATTCCGCTCATGTCGATACCTATCTTGGTCCTTAGTGATAGCTCTCCTCTCCTGCTCCCAGGCCTCCTAAGCTAACCGACTCTGTGCCACCTCTGCATGCAGTCGATCCCTCATCTCCTTCGCAGCCAGTTCCCGTGCCAGCGCTGCATCCCTCTCTCTCTCCACAATCTGCACATCTGCCCCTGGCAACTCACCCACACCCTGACCTGTCAGTACACGAGCCATCGCAGCATCCCTCTCTGCCTGTAGGGCCTGCATCCGTATCTCTACTGCATCCCTCTCCCTCTTAGCCCCCTGTGCCCGAGCCACTGTTGCATCTCTATCTCTCTGAAGAGCCTGTGCCCTTAGCTCTGCTAAATCCCTCTCTCCGGAGAGTCGCTACCTCCGCCACTGCCTCATCTCTCCCCCTCTCCAATGACTGTATCTCTGCCTCTGCTGCGGCTCTCTCACTCTGACTACGCGCCTGTGCCGCATCCCTCTCTGCCTCCATAATCTATGCCTACGCCTGTGCTGCATCCCGCTCAGCCCACATAACCCGTGTCTGCTCTACTACCACGGCCTCCCTCTCCTACATCAACCCCATATCTCCAAGTGCCTGCTCAAGACAATGTACCCTATCCTGCAGCTCGTCCCAGTCTCGCTCGAGATCTCCTGACTGCTGACTAGTGCACCCTGCTCCCTGATCAGCTACCTGATCTGTCCTCTCCTCTGGCTCCCCCTGGCCTGTAAAACCACGACCTCTGCCTACAATCTGTCGCGGTCCCATGTCATCCTAGTCAACTCACCCTATATCCTCTGCACCTCTGACTGTGCTCTGTCTCTCTCCCTCACCACTCCTCCTAGCTGGAAAGTAATGGTGTCATAATCTATCAGTGACTCCCGCTGTACTCTGGCTAGCTCAGCCTCAAGCGCCCTCACTCTCTGCTTTGCCATCCGTACTCTCGCCTCCGCCCCTCTCGCCTGCATAATGGGATTCTCTGGCACATAAGGAACTAATGCTAATGCCTCTACTACTGCAACATCCTCCACCGCCGCATCTCTGTCTACATCCATCACATCCTCCTCCCCAACCCCCAGCTCTATCCCATCCTCCCCATCATCCTCTCCATCCTCCTCCCCAACCACCTACTCTATATCCTCCTCCCCACCTACTGGGTGCTCCCTATCCCCCTGCTCCTATCCCTGCTCCTGGTCCTCCACAATCTGGCGAACCTGAAATCGTCTCGCCTCTCCCTGTCTCTCAACCACGAATCGATGTCGCGGTGACCTCCTCTCCTCTCCTGGTGCTACCTCACCTCCTCCTCCTCTCTGCTCTCCAACTCCTGATGCCCCTCATGACTCTCTACCGACTGCCGAACCCGCAACCATCGTGGCTGCCCATGTCGACCGACCACAAACTGTCTCCTCCCCTCCTCTGCAACACCCCTCGCACCTACCACCTCCACCTCCTCCATATCATCCAACTCCAACACCTCCACCCTCTACTCCCCCTGAGCTCTCTGTGGCCGCCCCATCTCCTGCTATGGACCCTCTCTTCCCACCCTCTACCCCTGGGCTCTCTGTGGCAGCCCCCTCTCCCGCTGCTGACCCTCTTTGTCCACCCTCTGCTCCTAGGCTCTCTATGGCTGCCCCCTCTCCCGCTGCCGACCCTCTCTCTGGTCTCGTCTCTAATGTCTCCTCCTCCTCCTCCTAGCTCTGCCTGCCGGCTCTCTCTCATCCCTCTCGGGCTCCTCCTGTCCCCCCTCGCCTCCAAATGCCACACCCTCTCACCCCTGCTGATCCCCTCCTCTCCTCTCCCTCAGTGGTCTCTGCTCCTCCGTTGGTCCGGCACCTACTGTAATCAATGGAAAATCTCATATTTGTTAAAGGGGTTAGCACAATAACAATAAAATTCCTATGAAGTAACAAAGTACAAAGGAAGTAATATGAAAACAAAAGGAACAATGTTACCTAGGTCTTCATCTTCCATGCTTCACCTTTGTTACACCTCCTAGCTTGTTGTAAATAAAGATGCCCTCATATTTCAAATGAGAAACTATGACAAATGACAAGACCAAAGCAAGTTTTGAAGGATTTTATTGAAAGAAATGACTTGACAATAGACTAAAATGACAATGACTGCAAATGACAATGATCATAACCTAAATTGACAAAATGAGCATGAGATGGAGAGAGAGAGCCAGAGAGAGCCAGAGAGAGAGCTAGAGAGCAAGAGAGGGCCAAATGAGAACAAAATTGCCATTTTATAAAAACTACAATTTTGAATGTGTGGCCAGGATAAGAAGATGATAAAAACCCTAGGATCAATGATCAAGATTGAATGTTGTTGTGTGCATTAGGGTTAGGTCAAAATTAGGGCAACAAGTAAGAATGAAGGGTGGAGATTGAATTATAACATAATTCAATCAATGGTCGAAATTAAATGAGAAGTCAAAAGTCAAGAATTAAATTGGAAGATAAGGCTGGCACGGACAAAGAGGTTGCTGGAGAAATTAAATAATAAAATTTATTTACTCCAGGTGACTAGTAAATAATTAAATAATAAAGATATTATTTATTTATGGAGGAATGTGACAAAAGAAATCATTTTGAATTAAATAATGATTTAATTCAAAATTCAAGAGAATGGACCAAATTAAATAAATAAAATTTATTTAATTATAGTGGAAGAGGCCAATGAATAATTAAATAATTAAAATAATTATTTAATTATAGTGGATAGTGGATAAAAATTAAATAAATAAGAATCTATTTAATTTTAGAAGGAAGGGGACTTAATTAGTGACGTAATTAAATAAATAAAATTTATTTAATTAATTAGGGAGGAATAAAGATAAAAATGAATTAATTAAATAATTAAAATTATTTAATTAATAGAAGAATTATGACTTTAGAAAATAATTAAATAATTAAAAATTATTTAATTATTAAGAATGAAAGGGGTAATGTTGAATAATCAAGAGTTGCAAGCCTAGGACAATTTTATGTGTCTACATTTTGCCCCTCTTTGTCATAATGTAGCATGTCGCATTGTGACAAAGAAAATAAGCCAAAAAAAATGCCCCAGTGCAAAATAAGATGAGGAAGAATGACGAGGAGGGTTATGGTATGCCCCCTCGAGAGGACAGATGGGTTCGAAGAACATGGGTGTGCTCTCGAAATTGGTTAGGAGACTAGAATATGAAGAGACGAAGAAATGTTAGTGCAAAAGATATGGATGATGATATGGATGCAATGCCTATATGAGACGAGTGAGAGAAGATGACACGACTAAAGAAGATGCATGTTAGTTCCTAGACCAAATCCTTCAAAACATTGCCATAGGACTTTAATATGTATTGCTCTTAATCATCATTGGGCAGTAAAAATGCACAAATGGATAACAAACACCATGATATGACATAGACCAAGGTGTGCAAGGTCATCCACTTGAAAAACAGACAGTCACAGACAAGGAATGTCCTAACTCATACTAAGGGCGAAGTTGCCCCAGTCTTTTTGTCAAGACAATCCACTGCAATCAAAAAAAAAAAAGAGGCCAGGAGGCGTCCTTCGCACCTCTAAATCCTTCATGGGACATCCTTGAGGTAGCTAGTAACATGACCAAAAAGACAAGACAAGAAAATATAAGACAAAATAGCCAAGATAGTCAAAAGATAAGACAAGATAGACCAAAGATTAACAAACCATTTTATTTTGTTTGCCAATGTTTGTTTGCCAAAGATTGAATTCTTGTTTGATTTGACAGTTTAAGAGTTTTGTCAATTTGACGGTGTTGACGGTTTGACGGGCCTATTGTCAGGAAGGACACATCCTGAAAAGGCAAAGGACATTTTGACGAGGTCTAACTCCAAGAAGGACACATCTTGAAGAGGACCAAAGAGTGACGAGATTGACATTGTTTTGACTAATGTGTTTTGGCAAGTTGATTGATGTTGACTGTATGATTGATTGGCTTATGTTGTCTAATTTTGACCAATTTTGACATTGACGTTTCAAATGACTGTCTTGTGTTCGAGTTTGACTATCTGAATTATTTGACCGATGTGATGATTGTGACAAATGCCATGATTTTATTTTGACCAACCTAAAAGGACTGACCTAATGTCTTGGGGACTCATCGACTGATGGCCTTGCCTACGTAGCAAATGCGCAGAGACAATGTAGTTCGACAATGACATGGACTGACTGACATCATTGACTTTGACTCCATGTGATTGACTTTGACATTGATTTGGATGTTTTTGTGTTTTTCCCTAGAAATTTTATGATTTTTAGGTCTTTTTTCAGGACATTTTATGATGTTTTTGTCTTTTTTCAGGACATTTTATGATGTTTTTTGTCTTTTTTTCATTTTATGATTTTTTTTGGATTTTTGATATTTTTGAGGTGTCAATGGATGAAAATTTGGGTAGCCTTTGTGATAGATACCAATGACAAGGGGAAAACCAAGTCTAGGTGCAAGGAGATAAATGGGATTAATGGATAAAATGGATGTATGTATAAGAGAGCAAGGATGTGATCTCCAAAGACTATGTCGCATAGGAATGACATGCCCCATTCTAGGTACAAGACTTAGGATTTTTTGTGACAAAGCTGATGACAATAGGATAATGATATGATTGGTTTAAATAGGATGAGGTATGTCAAGAGATACCCAAAAAACATGTTTCAACACTTTGCCCCTATATCTTCCTCAAGATGAAAAGGAGAAGAGTGGATAAGTGGACCCAATATGATAGGTAGGTATGATGGCTAAAGATGGTAGGTAGGATGGAAATGATATGACATAAAAATGATAGGTTGGATAGATAAGACATTGTGCCCCTAAGTGTAAGTGACATAGAAGATCAAACTACACATGATGCCTGTTTGCCAGGTTTTCATCATGGTACTTATCCAAGGCGCTTGTTTACCAGGTTTTCACCATTGGACGAAGGGATTTCTCTTTACTTTACTTTTTTTTTGACTTTTTGACTTTTTGACTTTTGGATAGGAGGGACTCAAGTGTCTAGTTGCATGAAAGGTGATAGTCCCACTAGAAATGGATATCATTGCATGGACCATGTCAAATGTCATTATGCTCATAGATGTTGGTAAGGGATGACAAGAAATGGAGATAGAGTAGGTAGATGATGGATTATGATGTGTATTATGGAGGATTATGTAGGGAAGATATAGGACTTATATGGGAATTATGAAAAAGATGAATGGGGAGGCTTAGCCAAAAGCATGGACCATAGGAAGGTGGTGGGGAAGATATGTAGGATAGTGGATGGGGGGTGACGAGATGGAGGTATAAGGGCTTGTTGTGAAATGGAAGGGAACCATGACCAATGGTTGCACACATTGTGATAAACGTTGAAGCTTTTGATGTGGATGAGGTGTAGAAAGCAATGGAGATGTTTGCTTAGGAGATGGGTGATGAAGTGCTTTAGGTACCCACATAGACTTAGTATTTTTATGGATTTTATTTGTCTTGTGGGATTTTTGTAATTTTTGAATGGAATGTGTATTTTGGATGGAAGTGGATGGTTGGGATTTTTGTGACGTAGATGCCTCATTTGACTTGATTTCTTTTTGCTTAGGTACCCAAACCATTTTGTTTTTAGACTTTTCTTTTGGAGGCATGGGCTTATATAACTTTTTGGATGCACTTGGCTTTGACTTTTTGTATTGATGTCCTAAGGCATGAGGGTCCTTAGGATTTTTGACTTTATAAATAGAGGCATCTAAATTTTTATTTTTGAATCCAATGGGATGGATGGATTGAGTGGAAGCTTTATGTTTACATAATTTGTGTATTTGTTGGTCATGACTAGGATATTTAGGGTACTTATGAATGATTGGAATATTAGGTGTTGGAAGTAATGGTGGCAAAGCAGATGGAGGGAGATTAGGAGTTGGAAGTAATGGTGGTAAATTGGATGGAGGAAGGTGTATGGTCACATGATTTTGACACTTGTAGGATGACGGTGGTGGAATGGCAACATATACTTTAGGCATATGATAGGTTTTATGATGGAAAGTGGACTTACAATGCATGGAGGAAATACCAACATCTTGAGACTGGTTTCCTTGGGGTATGCAATGGACAATGGGACTAGGTGTAGGTGGAACACTAGACACGAGTTCCTTATTGGAAAGACCAAGTAGATATGATGGAGGACTTGCAATGGGGTCGATAGTGGATGATGGAGGATTTAAAGGATCTTGATTAGCATTGTGTTCACTTAGATCCAAGTTATTTGTTTGATCTTCTATGTGTGCTTGGGAGGCACTTGTGTCATCAAGGGAAGTGGATATTTGAAGGTCATGGATGGTACTAGATGGAGGTGAAATTGGAATATCTTGCTCATGGATGGGTATAGGATCAAGTTTCTCATGCATAGGCTCTTCATCACTATGGATATCATCTTGATCATAGAAAACATATATATTATGGATGGGTTGGATGAAAATGACTTGATCTTGATTAGGACTAGGGCTCGATGTTTCCACATGCTTGGGAGTAGACTCTTGATATACCTCTTGGGATGCTTGAATGGAAGTGCAAGGGGATGACTCTTGGAGAGACTTGACATTTTCTTGATGGTCAACAACATGGAGACATGATGGAGGTTGACTTGGACTTATGAGGGGAGACTCTTGACTTGGCCCAAGGGGTTGAGGATGACATGGTTGACTTGAAGGACTTGGCATCATGTTTGAGGAATCTTTTGTATGTTCAAGTATATGTGTTGAATGACATGGCAACAATGGATTCCTTACTTGTAGCCCTTGGGTGACATCCTTTGTAGGTGGATTGGTGGATTTATGTAATGCCATCAATTTATGTTTTAAATATCTAAATGTAAGGCATTGATTTGATGAAGGATTAGATGATGGTGGGGGTAATGAATAGTTTGATGGGTTAGAAGGTGGAGAGGCCAATGGATTAGGACTAGGACATGGTGGATTAGAGATAGGCATTTGATTGGATGGTAGTAAGGGTGCATGAACTAGATTGGTGTTCCCCTTGTCAAAGGTGGCATTAAGACTTAAAGGCTCTTGATGTTGTTGCCAAGGTGGACTTGGGAAGCTACGTTGTTGTTGTGATATGGGTGGACATGTCGATGTGGCATTAACATGGAAGGTAAATGGGTTTTGTGGGCATGATGATGAAGGTGACACATAGGATTTGGGTTGAATGTCTTGCGGTTGGAATGGTGTTTGGACTTGTGATATGATTTGTTGTTGTGATGATGATGGAGGGGTTGAATAGGACAATGACTGTTGAAAGGTTGATTGATGTGGATAAGAGTTGAAATTAGAAGAGTTGTGATAGGTTGATGAAGGGGTAACATGATATGTGGATGGATGAGGTTGATATGATGATGTAAGTGACACATAGGGTTGATGTGAAATGTGTTGATGTGGTGATTGTTGGATTTGACAAGTGGCAATGAAATGATTGGCTTGAGCTAGGAGGTGTTGGATTTGAGGTGATTTAATTTGTTGACAATCTTGGAATAGGGTTTGAAGGCTTTGTATAGTTTGATGGTCTAGGGGTTTGGGTATTTGGTGAAGTGTTTGAAGGAGGTTTTGGAGTTGGGATGCTAGGGCTTTGTGTTCGAATGTGGGCATGGTTTCACACATGTGTGTAAGCTCTTGGGCATCAATTTGTTCCTCAAAGTATGCAACATCGTTCATGTCATTATTAGAAGTGGTAGGAGAAGCCCCTCGAAGTCTGATTTTATGTTTTGGTTTTGTTTCATGATTTAAATTAGAGAAAGAGACTCCTTGAATTATGACTTCAGGCTTAGGTTTTGTCTCATGATTTGGCCTAGATGGATAGCCCCCTTGGATTATGATTTTGGGCTTATGATTAGGATTTGGCTTGTTTATGATTATGACCATTTTGACAAGTGGTGACCAAGACTAGGTTGGTGATGGTGATGATGTGGAATGATTAGATTGGATGACTTGGATGGATTAGGATGAAATGGATAGGATGTGACTAAGAAGAGTGATTAGGATGAAATTCATTGGATATAAATGTGTTGGAAGAACGTGTAGAGTGAATCGTCTTTATGTGTTTGGTGTTTAGCTTGATTGGACAATGTTTAAATGAATGTTCACACAATACACACACATGAATCACACATGCAAGACACATAAGCAAGTTCAAATTTTGGAATTTATGAATGCGATTATTAAGCACACACTTGAAGAAGACACATCAACAAGTCCTAGATCTAGGCAAGTGGGTATGGCCAATTAAGTCTCAAGCTAGTCTACACAAGGTTGACTAAGGAATGATTTGAAAGAAAAATCCTGCCACACAGCCGGGAGAAAGGGGTAACCCACCCTTCACCTTCACTTCCCAAAGGTATAAAGTTCTTTGGGGCTTAGCCAAGAGTGACAAGATTTTAACTTCCAAACAAGCGTGTCTTTCGATTCACACTTCGATTGAGGTCGTCCCTAGGGGTGATGAAATCCCCTAGCAGGCCTCCTATGAAGGGTTTGACAAAAGAAAATCAGGTGAAGTGTTTGTGATCACACATGCACTTGATTCACACTCACAACGATTAATTTCCCTTAGAAATGAAATGTTTGTATGCAAACAATAGAAGCACATGTTCTTTTTAACCCCAATTCAAATGTGTAGGAAGACAATGGTTAATTTTAGACCCAATTTTGATATGTGATTGAAGACAAAATTCATTTTTAAGAGCCCAAATCCAAATGTGTTTGCAAACAAGGATTAATTTTATGCCCCAAATTGAAATGTGTGACAAACAAGATTAAGAAATGGAAGATGGGATATGTGCCCCTGATTATTCGCTTTCCAATTTGTTGTGCATAAATGATATTTCTGCCACTAAAACTCCTTATGATCACCTACAAAATCAAAAGAAATAATATCATAATGCAGCCATGAAAAAAAAATAAACTCATTAGAAAATTGCAATTTCATATACATATTTTTCACATAGCCGAATTAGATTCAATTATTTGAAGATATTATTGATCTGAAAAATACAAAATCAAAGAAGAGACTGATATTATTTTTCAGAGAGCTTTCCAGAAATGTAAAGAAGTCAGAAAAATTCCATATTTTACGCCCAATATTAATTTTCTATTAAAAATCATAAAAAAATTATACAAAATACAAAATAGCTCCAAAAATTCTGAATTTTTTACTGGAGGCGTCTAAAATCATTCAAAATATGTAAAAAAAAAATTGTGAGTATATCTATAACCGTGAGTGAGATCTAAGCAAATCTATTTTAAACCCTAATTTCAAAAAATCTATTTTTTGACTAATAATTGCACATCAAAATTTAAAAACTAAAGAGTAGACCCCTATTAAAATTAAAAGATATTTCCAGAAATGTACAAATATCTGAAAAATTCGATTATTTACTCTCAAAATTAATTTTTTATTAAAAACAGAAAAATAATTATAAAAAATGAAAAACAGATCCAAAAAATCTAATTTTTGGAATGAAAGCTTTTGACAGTGTCCTTGACCTACAGAAAAAAAATTGTGAGAAAATACAAAGCCGTGTGAAAGATATGGTCGAATCCTTGGAAACTAGGGTTTTGTCCAACAATGATGCCAAACCTGCAACAAAAAGCTAACAAAACCTGCAATAAAAAGATCCAACTCCAAGATTTCTCAAAATGTGTTAAAATACATCAGGTTCACCAATGTGATCAAGAGAAAATTTCAAATTTGTTAAAGGGGTTAGCACAATAACAATAAAATTCCTATGAAGTAACAAAGTACAAAGGAAGTAATATGAAAACAAAAGGAACAATGTTACCTAGGTCTTCATCTTCCATGCTTCAACTTTGTTACACCTCCTAGCTTGCTGTAAATAGAGATGCCCTCAGATTTCAAATGAGCAACTATGACAAATGACAAGACCAAAGAAAGTTTTGAAGGATTTTATTGAAAGAAATGACTTGACAATAGACTAAAATGACAATGACTGCAAATGACAATGATCATAACCTAAATTGACAGAATGAGCATGAGATGGAGAGAGAGAGCCAGAGAGAGAGCCAGAGAGAGAGAGCCAGAGAGCAAGAGAGGGCCAAATGAGAACAAAATTGTCATTTTATAAAAACTGAAATTTTGAATGTGTGGCCAAGATGAGAAGATGATAAAAACCCTAGGATCAATGATCAAGATTGAATGTTGCTGTGTGCATTAGGGTTAGGTCAAAATTAGGGCAACAAGTAAGAATGAAGGGTGGAGATTGAATTATAACATAATTCAATCAATGGTCGAAATTAAATGAGAAGTCAAAAGTCAAGAATTAAATTGGAAGATAAGGCTGGCACGGACAAAGAGGTTGCTGGAGAAATTAAATAATAAAATTTATTTACTCGAGGTGACTAGTAAATAATTAAATAATAAAGATATTATTTAATTATGGAGGAATGTGACAAAAGAAATCATTTTGAATTAAATAATGATTTAATTCAAAATTCAAGAGAATGGACCAAATTAAATAAATAAAATTTATTTAATTATAGTGGAAGAGGCCAATGAATAATTAAATAATTAAAATAATTATTTAATTATAGTGGATAGTGGATAAAAATTAAATAAATAAGAATCTATTTAATTTTAGAAAGAAGGGGACTTAATTAGTGACGTAATTAAATAAATAAAATTTATTTAATTAATTAGGGAGGAATAAAGATAAAAATGAATTAATTAAATAATTAAAATTATTTAATTAATAGAAGAATTATGACTTTAGAAAATAATTAAATAATTAAAAATTATTTAATTATTAAGAATGAAAGGGGCAATGTTGAATAATCAAGAGTTGCAAGCCTAGGACAATTTTATGTGTCTACACCTGCTACCCTCAACATAGGATGAACAGGCATAATCCTCTCCTGGGCTCTCTGTGGCTGCCCCCTCTCCCATTGCCGACCCTCTCTTCGGTCTCGTCTCTGATTTCTCCTCCTCCTCCCAACTCTGCCTGTCGGCTCTCTCTCATCCCTCTCGGGCTCCTCCTGTCCCCTCTCGCCTCCAAATGCCACACCCTCTCGCCCTTGATGATCCCCTCCTCTCCTCTCCCTCAGTGGTCTCTGCTCCTCCACTGGTCCGGCACCTGCTACCCTCAACATAGGATGAATAGGCATAATCCTCTCCCATAACTTGTTCTAAAACTGCCTCCGATATCGCTCAGTCACCACTGGTACCTGCTCTCCTCCTGTCCTCCCTGGATAAGCCTCCTATCCTACTGCCATCCATGATGCCCTAGCTGTCGCTGGTGATATGCGGCCTCCCCATGGTAGCTCTCTACTATACCTCTAATACAGGATAGGCGCTGCCGGGATATCCTGTATCATCCCAAATTGTCTCAGCACTCTGTCCGGTCGATGAGACTCTACTATACATGGTAGAGTACCAATAATAAAACATCGGCTCAGAAAATACCCCTCATGCCTCCCCGTATCTGACCATCCCCTGAACTGATGCACCCTATATGGCCGCCACTCTATCTCCCCCGAACGCAGATCATCAAATGCTCTCCTCCACCCCTCCATATCCCCCTGCATCTCATACCGGAAAACCCACCCTCTCTCCTCCCCATACTCCCAAGCCATGGGCTCACGGTCGTCCGCTATCCCCTCCCTCACCACTACCGGTCTAGTCACGGCAATATGCTCCCACACCCAAATCTGCAGTAGTGTCACATGTGTCACACTCGATATCTCCCGATAGCAGATCTCGTGCATATCTCTATACAGCTACGCCAATACACATGAAAACCATGAAAACGGTCCCCCCCGCCACTCGACAATGTGGCGGATCACCTCCATATAACATAGGTTATATAACCATCTGCTCCAATCTGGTAGCAGTATCCAACTGATCAACCCACATAGGAATAATGGTAAAGCTGGCACTCCTATCGCCAAACACTCGTCCAAATCCAAATGCCCCTTCACTAGGGGCAGCCTCAAATGACCAAACAACACTCTCAACGTCTCCTGTAATGCCACCCCTGTGGACACCACCTCGCTCACTAATCGACCAGCAATCGGCAACCTCAAAATACGCCACACATCCTCCAGCGTCACGGTCATCTCTCCTGTAGGGAGTTGAAACGTCGATGTCTCTGAGCTCCATCTCTCTATCAATGTTGTCAACATCGCCGTGTGTGCTCTAACCACTGGAAACTGAACACAATGCCCTAACCCTGCATGATCCAATGCCACCTGGTCCTCCCCGTTCATTGCTGCTATTGTCACCGCCATCACCTCCGACTGCCGTTGATGCACTCGTAATCGCTCAAAACTCTGCATACATGAACACTTTACCATTAGTCCCTTTTTCGTTTCTCTTATTTTTTTTCTTACATTTTTTTGCCTACCTTCGTCCGCCCCCCGTTGGGTTAGTTTGCCCCCCGCTTTGCGGCCTTGCTTGACTGCAGCGGGGCGGATCCGCCCCGCCACAGGGGCGGCCCACCCGGCCGCTCGGGGCGGCCAGCCCGGCCACGGGCGGCTCCGCCTCAGCAGGCGGACACTATCGGCATGGGGGCGTACAAGGCGGTGCTACCTGGGTCTGCCTGGCGGGACTGCCGCGGGACCGCCTGCGGTGGGGTATTCGGGCGACGCCGTACCTCACGCTGGGCGGATCGCCCACACAAGGCGGCCACGCCGGACGCCGACGGGCGGATCGCCTCCATCACAGTACACTTAGGTCGCTCAACTAGCTGGTGTCTACAATTTCATCCCCCTTTTTTATCAAATTTACTTTTTCAAAAATTACTTTATACCCATTTTTCTAAATTTCCCCCTCGACAAAACCCATGTCAAAAAATTTTAATTTTTACATCAAAAAGTGTGTAAATAACACATGAGGATTTTTAGGGCTACTCACATGCTGTCCGCCTGCGCCCCCGCTGTACATTACCCGAACCCCGTCCGCCCGGTGCACGATCACGGTGTCATTGTCAGTCGGCATCGTGTCTCCTCGTCGATTTTCACTCCTCTCCTCTCTTTCTCTCAACTACTACAGTGAAAATGACCAAGGTAATTTTTCAAATTACCTTTTTAACCCTTCCTCCAAAGAGGTATTCTTAACCTTTTATTTAACTTTTTACTCCTCCAACTAATTCCAAACTTCCCGAGGCTGCCATTTGCAAACCGTGCATCGGATCACCTCCGTTCAAAAACCAAAATTGCTTAGTTTTTTGAGCTCTATCCAATGGTGTCCTTCTTTTCTTCCTATCAAGAGGTCTCCTGGAGACCCCTTTTTCCTCCCCGCTCGCCCTCTCGAGGGGGCATACCCTCTTACCATTCCTCCATTCATTCAGCCTGGTCATTGGGGCATTATTAACCTTTTCCACACTAGGGGCATCACAATCTGTCATCTCTTTCCTCATTCGCATTTTATTTTTCTTCGAAACACTGTTATCCTAACAATATTTCGAAGAGGGGCAAAATGTAGACATCTAAATTTAATCACTTCCATATGATTAAATTTACTGCCTTTCCGTCTACCATATTAATATTAATTTATTAAATTAATATTATACCTTTTGTCTCATATCGGTAAAGTATTTAATTTAATAATTAATACTTTATCTTTCACCTTATTCCTCCCTAAATTAAATAAATATGGTAATTTATTTAATTTAGTCATTTTCCCCTTTTTGATTTAAAATCAATTTAAAATTCCTCACTTTCTCTCTCCTTGTCACATCCTCCATAACCTTGCTCTAATCTGAATTAATTTAATTAATTCATGATTATGATGTGCATTCTCTTAATCAGAGATTAATGTCACATCCTCCTACATTTGCCACTTGCCTCTAATCTTCCATTAATTAGCTTAATCCAATGTTTGCACAACCTTAACCAAGGTCATTAGCTAAATTTAACACCACTTTTTGGTCAATTCTTCCATTTTTCCCTTTTGGACATTAACCCCCTTTCCCATGTGAATTTTTAATTCACATTTATTTGTCCTAGATTCCCCTCCTTTATATGTGAATTTTTAATTCACATTCCATTCTTCCAAGGCTTCTAGAACCTTGGACTTGTCACAATCTCCACATGTGACCAAGTCCCACCTTTTTAGAGCCCACCTTTTACCCTCTAGATCATCCTAGGAATGTGAATTTTTAATTCACATTTATATCCCCAACCACCTTTCCTTTTCCCATGTAAATTTTTGAGGAATTCCAAAATTTCTCAAATGTCCCTTTCACTCCCACTTGGGGACAAGGAATCCCTTTTTGAGGAAATCTCCTCACTCCCCAAGGTGCATGTCCTTTCTCCACCTTATGTACCTTCTTGACACCTCACTTACACCTCATATCCCCTTGTCCACTTCACCATCCACATGTCAAGATGTGAGGGCTTGTGGATTCTCAACCCACCATAGCCCTTTATCTTGGCCTTGTTGTATGCATCTTGACCATTGAATTCTCTAGAGAATTCAAATTCTCTTATAAATACCCCCTCCTCAAAGACATTTTCAACACTTTGTATTTTCATAACTACATGCTGCCAATTTACATCCTCAATTCTTTGCCATCATTTAGCCATCTTTTTTTATCATATTGCACATTGAATCTTGCATTTTAGTCACTCAAGCAATCATCTAAGGAGCACACAAACCATTCCAAGCAAGGGCCAATCAAAGAGATATCAACAACAAGGAAGGTGAACTGCTTGTATTTCATTTTTATCTACTTTCATTTTCGTTATATCACTCTTTTGGCTAATCTTGAGGTGTCCTTGGTATCTTATCATTTCGCATTTCTTAGTTGTTTTGTGCATTAGAGTAGGATAAATTCCAAGGTATACAATAGTATCTTCAAAGCTTAATTGATGTTGTGTACTAAATTGTTATCAAGTTGTGTAGGTATTGGAGTTGACTTCATTCCAAGGATGAGGCACTAATCTAAGTGTGTTATTCTTATTTCATTATGTTGATTAATTCAACAACAAATCACAAAATATAAATCATTTTACTTATCAATCTCATTTAATTGTGTGGGGAGTTTAATGAATTACATCTCTCATGTTTAAATTAGGCATTATTGTAGAGGTCATCCAAGCCTTCAGAGCATTGTGTCTATTAAGCATCTAAAGGAGAATGATTTGTTTACAGTATACTGGGTACTTTGGCACACAAGAGTATATCTATAAGCATACTATTAGGGAGACCCACCTTTTCTTAACAGAGCTAGAAGTGTAGAAGATTTTATTCTTTGACTAAATCTTGTTCATTGGACAAATCTATCTCTGAGTCTAAACATTAGAAAGTGGCTATTCTTTAGGATTCATTGCATCTATTGATTTGGGAACCAACAGGCCCTTCAACAATCTCCTCCTCATCCTTAGTCTCTTCCTCATTCCTATTACCTTTGTTATCAAACCACTCCTCATCAACAAAAATTTCATTAATCTGCACTTTCTTATTATTTTTTCTAGCCTACTAGATCTCCTTATGTTGGTATTTTCAACCCCAGTCTCCACCATAGTAGCAACCATAGTATCCCCCTCAAAATCTCTTCCCACCAAAATCAAGTTTCCATGTAATTGGAAACATTCTAAACCAAATGATTTCAAAATACAAATCAAATAACAGCAAACATCTTCACCTATGGATGTCTTAAGGGGATGAAATTCTTCAAAATGCATGTCTTAAGGGGATGTCTTAAGGGGTCCTAATAGGAAGTCTTAAGGGGATCAAAGAAGAGTATAATTAAGTATAAATATTAAGTGATATAAATAAGTATTATACTTTAGGGTGACTCATCATAACAAATGATATAATTAAGTATAGTATTTAGGATATGTGTTAATATGACACATCTTAAGGGATCCTAATATGACATCTTAAGGGGATAAAAGAAGTAATATACATTTTGTTTGGTGATTTAAAATCAAATTTAAAGTTTCAAAGTAGGGTGACTCATCATAAAAAATGATATAATTGATTTAAAAATAATTTTTACATGATATTTAGTGATTATACAATCAAATATAAAGTTTCAAAATAGGAAAACATGCACATTTAACAAACAAAATATATAGAATATTAATTTTGATACATAAAAGTACATAGAGTCTAATTGTGTATGTACATGTATTTGTAATTTGTACACAATGTTTAATTGTGTTTAAGTATGTATGTACATATATGTCATCTCAAAATAATGTTTACAAAATTTGGCTATGCCATCTTAGAAACATCTAAAACTTGTGCCTGGAATGTAGTAGGTCTTCACACCACTTGATAGCAAAATGATATGAGCAATATCAATGAAATCATCAAAACATACATATTTTAATTTATATAAAACTATCTATATGTGCACAACTCAAGTACCTGTATTTAAAATTATTTCACACATGTGTGTAGGTTGAATCTACATCCTCTCCTTTTTGTTTCAGAGTATGAGGTCAATGTGATGATGGCTTAAGGATACAAAAAAATGGTAATAAATCAATTTTAACTATTAATGTACAAGAAATATCAATATATAAAAAAACATGTATTTAAATATAATTTAGCTAATAATTACCTATTTTTACCAAGTATTCCATGTTCTCTAGGTTGAAACTAAACCTATATTTACCTGTATTTACTTATTCCATTGTACCATCTATATCCTCTCTTTTTTGCAGCGTGTGGACACTGAAAAAGTAACCCTTCTACTTTTTTTGTCTTGTTTGGTTCCTCCTTGTGATTTTGGCTTAATGTTACCTTGATTTAATGTTGTAACATGGAAAACACATTCACATTAGGTCTTGGGCCCTTGTGAACTAAAAAATAACTCAAGTGGTACCTTAAGTGTTGTAAAGTGTTGCAACACACTTTCACATTTTGCTAGGGTCTAGTTAATGTATTTCACCCAAATAACCTTGTTTTACCATTTAACGGGCCTTATTTCAAAGTGTTGTAAAGTGTTGTATCAAAATTTCATGATTTTCTAACCTTGTCATTAATATTGGACCTCCTTATGCTTTAATTGGCACTATTTTACATCTAAAGGTCTTACTTATGTGTATTTTTTAGAATAAACCCGTCAAACATCATTTAAAACACTTAAATTCTAAAACCCACCTCAAATGCCTAAGGTGGGACCCATTCGCCATTTTGGGTGAATGAGCGCCTTAGGTTGGACCCATTTTCCCAAAGTGGTGAATGAGTCCCCTTTGGCACAAAATTCAAGAATAATTCAAATTTCTAGCAGGTTTTCATTTTCTAAGATCTAAGGTTAGCATGTGATGTATTTTTAGGAATTATCGCATAATCAAGTATAAATATAAGGTTCTTTCACTCATTCCCCCCCCCAATCTTCTAATCAATCCAACAAGCAATCAAGTGATCTAAAATTCAAACATTTTGTTTACAAGAGCATTCAAGCACTTTGGAGCCATTACTTGCATGTTTGTAGCATTCTACTTCAAGGTTATGGGGAGTTGTAGCATTGTTTTTGTTCATTCATCATTCTCTTTCCATATCTCATTTCATTTCAAGGTTCTAATTACCAACCTGGGGTTTGACCAAGGAAAACCCCTATTCACTAACCCCACAACAATTGTTCCCTCTCTTTGCATATGATTTGCAGGTTTAGGTTGCAAAATTTTCAAAGAGAAAAATTGGAAAAATTTCCATCAAGTTGTTAAAGTCATTCAAAGATGTAAAAACCCTAGGAGAGGCGTGGAGAACACCTATAGGTTGAATTTGATAGTTTCAAACTTGGATTTGAACTAGGAGCATAAGAACAAACCGAGAGCTATATATTCCACTTTTGAATTTCCAAAAATTGAGAAATGGACTGATTCACCATTAGTGGTGAATTAGTCCCACTGTAGAAGTCTAATAGAGATTTTTACATATTTGAGTATCCATTTTTCCAAAACTTGTTTCAACATTGTTCACCTGAAGCAGGACTAAGTCGCCCAGCATGGCGTGTGAGTCCCAATTGGCCTAAAAATCAGCAATTTCAATATTCTAGAGCCCCATTCCATCCTTCTCTAGTTTCCAGGTGCACACTTTAAATCTCACAATTTTCTATTACATTCTACTTGTATTTCTAGGTCATTTTGAATATCACAATGTGTTTTCAAACATCTTCCATTTTCCAAGTTTTGCATTAGTGGAAAACTCTTTATTATCTTTTAGGACAATCCCTTTTGATAGATTTCAATCTCCTTTGCATTGGAATCTCAAGGGTTTGTTCTTGAATGTGAGCATAGTGAAATAGGATCCCTCTTCCTTCATTCCCCTTTTGGTGTGAACAAGGAAGTTGTCCATGCCATTTCCATTGTCCACACAACACATCTATGATTGTCTCATGCTCTTCCATAAAAACTGTCCATAGCATTTTATTTGTAGTTCTTCCACGATAGCGATCTAGTGTTATATTTATTGCCACCACCAAATTTGAATAGTGTATAATGTTTTTATGTGTTTCATAGTCTTCAAATGCAAGTAGACCATTCTTCCTTATTAATTATTTCTATAGCCTAGTGCCAACAACCACTACCTATCCTATTGGAAAAAATGATAACCATCATCAAATAAGTTCTCAAAATTTTCTTAAGGGGATCAAAGACTTGTTCTAAAAACTTGCTTAAGGGGATCAAAAACTTGTAATCAAAATTTGCTTAAGGGAATGTCTTTAGGGGATCACTGTACCTGTTGGATAATGATAGCCATCAACATATTCTTGGCATGCTATTAACTTATGTTTACTCTCCACATAACGAACCAGCCAATATTGTGTTTCCTCGATTCCCCTCAGGTGCAAGAACATACACATGTCCTGCAAACAAAATTTGATTTAATAACTTGCGCATATCCATATAAATAATTTAGTATTACAAAATAAATTAATAAAGTAAAATAAAATGAAATAAATTGAATTAAATTACCTTCTTGTACAAGGCCTGAAACACATTCATAGTCTTCATATGCAAACACTTGATCATTATCTTTAATAGTTGTTTCATATTGATCGTGTGCTTGTGCACGTGTCTAAGATCTTTGCTCCCACTCTTCAACCCATTCTGTATTTTCGTATGCTTCCCAATTTCCTAAGATACAAAACTAACAAAAACATGCAATCTCCCTTGTCTAGATAGTCCATCTTCTTGTTGTTGAACTCATAAATGAATTCCATTTAGTATATCCATTGATTGTCTCACAGTCAAATCTAGGTAGAATGTTCTCTTCTTCAACCAACCAAAAGAATCGATGAATTATAGAGTACTCACTCAAACCAGGTGTACATAATCTTGTATTTCACCAATCCACAATCCCACATGCATCTTTAAATTTTATTGAATACTCAAATTTCAATTATTCTCTAGCAAGAATTCTTTTGACACATGCACCAGCTCCATCATGTTCTTCTTTACCATGCCCAGTTTCAAAAAAATCTATATATGTTGGACATTAAGTTCCTTGTGAACCCTACTTAACCAATAGAACATTTGAGCATTCTTGAACTACCCTATATAATTATCTGACCATATGAGGTGTTATGTCATCTAGATTTATCGTTCTCTTAAATTTCTATAAAATATATTGAAATAGTATTGAACAAAGTCTGGTGAGTGTAAAAGGTTGTCACTCAAATAAAAATGATACTCCCTCAAAACTTTTCTATCATCCTATATGTTGTCATCTACATGTCTATAAACAATATGGAAAAACATGGCTACTTGCACTAAATTATAATACTATGATTGAATTTCCTCTTGCGGAGCTAGAGCATAACTTTTTACAAAATCAACCACTGAAAGTATAGTACCAATTGGAAATGTATTTCTACATGCACGAAATTATCCATCAAGCAATCAAGCATGTTGAGAGTGCATGACATATTTTGGTACAATCTTATTCTTAAATTCACTTATGAATGCATGTACACTAACTTTTCCTTTGACTAAATTACAACGCTTTCCTATTTTTCCATCTTTTAAAGAATAGTCAACATTTTTAAATATTTTAACATCTATTAATTGTTGTCAAAAATCATTATCAACACTTTCATGCATAAAAATTATTAAGAATGAAATATTCCCACAACTAGTGCATTGTTCAGAAATATAAGAGCTTAAATAAAATAATTTACCATTATATCTTTCATAAAAAAACCTGATATAAACACCCTTATTGTTTTAGGTGGAATATTAATACCACATTCCTATATAATCATGTTAGTATTCAAAGTACAATGTATATATAAAAAAACATCATAAAAATAATGAAATTGAACATGCATTTTACAACAACAAGATACACATTGCTTATTAATTTTCACATACCAGGGTTTACATTTTTCAAAAGACCTTTGACTTATTTTAATATTACCAAGTAACACTAAATCACCACAAAATTTTCTATAAAATTCAGTTTGTGTTGTATCTAATAGGTGTTTTGGAGGAGGATCATGAACTTTGGACCCCACTCTTAGTTTTAAAACATCTCTAGCATTAGATGATGTACCCTAGCATTATCATGCCAATATTTTTCAATCAAATATTTAGTTTGAACATTCAATTTCATGTCAAACCTCGGGAACACTCCAACATTGGTTAATTGGATCATTTTCTATACTTTCTCTTCTTTTTGCCACTCTAAGCAATGTTTTAGGATGTATTTTTAGAACTTCACTAATATTACTTACCTTTTTTTATTCAAGGTTCCTTTATTAACTATAGTAGTTGTTATAGCTCTTTTTGCTGCATTTTTATCTTTAGATCAACTATTTTTCCCAATAGATTGAATGGCACTAGCAACAGTAGACATAGCATGTTTTAATAATTGATCTTTTCTTCTTGGTTTAACAAAAAAACCTTTAACTTTTTCATTACTTTTCTCATTTTTTGCATTCTCATCAATTGCATCATTAGTTGACATTGAAATGCAAGTATTTTATGATAAAAGAATTTTTTGTATATTAGACTATCCACATGTGTTCTTATTTTCCTCCAAGAAATCTTACCAAGAAGATTATCCAAAACATCACTTTCAATTTTTAAGAAAATATTTTCATTAAATTCAACATCACATTCTAGATTTTCATTTTCATTTTCATTTTCATTTTCAACTTCAAAATAATTTTCATTTTCATCAACAAAATGGTTTTCATTTTCATTTTCATCAACAAAACGGTTTTCGTTTTCATTTTCAACAAAAGGATCATTCTCATTTTCATTTTCAACAAAACATTTTTCATTTTCCTTTTCAACAACATTTAAATGATTTTCATTTTCATTTTCTAATTTATTTTCAATAAATTCTATAAAAATTTCATATCTCTAAATATTATCAATGTCAACATCATTAAGTCCAACATCTTGGAAAACTTCTACAAAAAAAAATTATATTTCACTAAAAGGTGGATTTGAAGACATACCTGGATTTGTGCCTATTGAAACATTCTCTATAGCATTGAAAGAGGGATTTGAAGACATACTAGGACTTGTTTGTATAATCATATTATTTTCCAAATTGACTTCTTGCAAATTAGCTTCGTCTACAACCATGGTTCCCTCAATGTTTTTATCTTCAATAGTTGTGGAATTGGATGCTTCAACATTATTCATTGATCGAATCCTCATTATTCTATCTCTTTGCATTTTTTATTTTTTATCTTTCCTTGCTTGAATTTCTCCAGGAGTCAATGTCTTCCCATCTTTCTTCTTATTATGAGCTTGTGAACCCATGATTATAAAATTTTCAAGCACAAATGAATGTCAATAGTGAAAGTCTTCAAAAAATTCAATCCAAATTGCAAGTTGAAGACCTATAAAGAAAAAATTCTTCATATTTTATTCCTCTAAAATGTCGAGTAGAAAACTAACACAATTCCACTTAAAAAACTTTTTACATGATGCCTCCTTTCAAAAATTCAATCCAAATTGCTGCAAGTTGAAGACCTATAAAAATAAAATTCTTCCTCTTTTCTTTGTCCAAACAAGTAGAAAACTAACACAATTCCACTTAAAAAACTATTTACATGATGCCTCCTTTGAAAAATTCAGTCCAAAATGCAAGTTGAACATCTGCAAAGAAAAAAGTTGATAGAAAATAGCCCAATATGTTGCAGTCGTTTGTACATGTGAAGTTGCAGACTTCACAGTAAAAGTTTACCAATAAATTTTTAAAAAACGATAAAAATAGAAATGGGATCCCGTAGTAAATGAGATCTTGTTTATAAAATAGGATCTCATTTACATGTCAACATTTTGAACATTTAATATTGGGAAACATGATCCCAATTTACAAAATGGGATCCTCTTTCTAAAAATTTGAACTTGCCCTTGCTTTGTGGTTGGGTTTTTGGCTTGTATTTTGGTTCGAGAAAAGAATTGGGAATCTGAACCTAGGCCTTCAACCTAGTTTGACCTGCAAGTTGAAGGTCCTAACAATGTTAGAAAAATAGTGACTTTGGACATATGGCTAACGACTTTTTTTGCAGAAATTTTCAATGAAATTAAAACCCATAATAGATGAGATAGTGCAAATTCCAAATATGTAATTTTTTTTACAATTGGATTATTTTTTCTATTTTTCAATTAATTTCTAATGAAACTGGTCCATAAACTTGAAATATCATGGTATTTTTACTATTTTAATAACTTTTTAAATTAAAATATTTTTTTGTAAAACGAATTGCAAGAAAACGTACTTCAGACAATTATTTTCATTTCTTTTAAAAATCAAAAATTGATAAGTTTAGGTCATCTTATTCATGATGTACACAACGATCTATCAAAATGACAAATATGGCTGATAAAAAATTTTAAAAAATTATATTCAATAAAAAATTACAAAAAAAATATCAAAAATGTGATTCAGTGAGTTACAAATCTTAAATTCCCAAAAGTATTTTAAAAAAATACGATAATTTAGGTCAAAATATGGATGACATACATGTGCATGGTATGGTAAAAAAATTGACTTTTAAATAGTGGTTTTTAGAAATGCCTTTTGAAACTCAATTTGTATCATCTAGGTAATGAAATAAATTATATATTTGGAAACTAGACTCTGAGTACTACATTTTATGATTAGTGACATTTTTGAAGATTCCATTTCTAAGTGCTTCAAATTTTAAGGTCAAATGTGTCAAATTCTGAAAAATCAGGGAAAACACTTCCACTTTTTCACCCAAAAGTGGACTCAACTTCTTGCCAGCACCCTCTTAATTGGTCCTACTTTGCATCCACAAGCCTGAAAAATTGTATCTTGTTATGGCTAATCTTGACAAACATCAAAGGGTAAATGATAATTTAATGATAATGGTTGTGTCCCTAATTTTTGGACTAGGACCAAGATGCCACCTAGGGAAGCTTTATCTTCTAAGGGTCTTGGGACCCTCTTTTCAAATGCACCTTAAATGGGCCCCTTTCTGGAGTCTATGCCTCAAGTTTCATGCCTCGGGACTAAGATGCCACCTAGGGTAGTATACATGCAGGATCATGATGGACCAAAAAGTGGCAATATGATGGGGATTTGTAGGGTATGTGGCTGATGACTTTTTTTAACCCAAAAATGATGAAATGAAAAGGGTTTTTAAAGGAGATTCTCAACTTTCTACCAATATAAATTATGCTATACTTTGAATTTAATAAATAATTATTATTCATTTTCCATTTGAATTATGACTAAAGTTCTGATTGATAGGCTTATTGAAAAATATCTATAGCTTTCAAATGATATCGCATTTTTAGAATCCAAAACATGCATCACATTTTATGTTTTGCATACTATAAGATTAAAAAAAGAAAAATTGAATTTCATGAATTTTTGAGCAAGTTAAGGTGGTCAGACATATGATTTTTTATATTTTTTATAAGTTATAATAAAAAATTTATAATTAATTATTTACATGGAAAAAAAATACAAAACAATATGCATCACATCCAGACATGAGTCATCTACTTATGTCTAAACTCTTATAAAAAATATTATCATTTTATTGTGGTTAGGGTGGTCAGATAGACACCTACTTCTTATTTTCCCTTGAAATTTAAGTACTACTGCATTAAAATTTCAAATTTTCACCAAATAGATTTTTTTTTTAAATGAATAAACCTAGGAGTTTAGAAACTAAATTCAATTTTCTACAAATTCTATTCTTACATTTTTTTGAAATAATATAGATAACTCATTCAAATTTTTATGTCAAGTTTCCTAACTCTGATTTTTATGAATTTTTTGCCACTTAAGGGCATGTTTTTCCATCATGATCCTGCACATACTCAGCATCTTAGTCCCCTTTAAGTTATTTTTAGGATTTAATTTCAAATATTGGTGGGATTTAGCCTCCTTTAATTAATGAATTCATATGTTGCCTTGTGGTGTAATTTCGGTATATTAAGCATAGATGAGTATAATGCAAGGTTCTTTCAATCATTTTATCATCTAAGCATTCAATTATCCATGCATTATAGAAATTTTTTGATCAAGAGAGAATTCAAGAGAAAATCATCAAGCATTTGGGGCCATCATCAAGATTCAAGCATCATATCAAAGATGTTCTTGCATCATGTGTATTTTTGAGCTAACATTTGTGATGTAGGGTTTTGATTCAAGCAAGCAATTCAGGTCAAGATTTATCAAGGACTACTTCAATTCAAGATCTACATCCAAGCTAGTCACTTCACACAAGTTGGAATATTTCATAACAAGGGTTTGGTGAGTTGCAACATAGAGCTTTGTTCATTCATCATTTCCCTTCATTATTTCATTCCATTCCAAGGTTTAATTACCAACAAGGGGTTTGACCAAGACAAACCCCAATTTACTAAAAATCAACAAGTTTTTCCTCTCTTGCATATTTGTGTTCATAGATTTAGGTTGAATACTTGAAGATCATTTGAAGTGCAAATTTACAAAGTTGCAAAGTTGCATTGCAAAGTTGTCATCTTCATGGAAACTCACCTACAAGCCAGATCTAGAAGTTCTGGGACCTAAGATCTAAGAAGAAGCAAGTGTAGACATTGAGCCTTAGGATCACATTCAGGGATTTCAAAAATTTAGATTGGGACTAAGTCAGTAGTAGCACATCTTAGTCCTCCCAAGGGTATTTTGCAGAGATTCTTTAAGATTTTGTTCTAACATCTAAAGATTCCACATTTCCCCCAAAAAATAGCAGTGGGACTAAGACAATAGTAAGGGCGTCTTTGTCCTCCCAAGCATATTTTGACAGCATTTTTGCATTTCCATAATCCTCATTACATTTCTATACTTCACAGGTACATACATCCTAACTTGCTATTACTTAATTTTGTCATTGCACTCATCGTTTGGCTTGCATTACTAGGTTTTGTGAGTTGAATGTTAAGTTATCTTTCCCAATCTTTTGCTTGGTGGTGAACCCTTTGAAGCCTAAAGATCCCCCCTAGGTCTTCCTTGTTGAGAATTGAATCACCTTTGGATTGATAGTCAATCTAATTTTGGATCCTAGGGTATATTTGAATGATAATTGGAGAATAGTGGTGTTATATGACCTAGGCCATAAAGCACCCATTTTTCATATTAATCATTGATATTGAGCAATTCCAAGCAATGGTTGGACACATTGCATCTGCCCATCAACTCACATTTACTAAAAACAACCTTCCATCCCAATCGTTCCATAATTGTGCATTACATCTTGAGGTCTATGTCAACAAGAACAAAGTCAATAGATTCTTGATAGATGGAGGTGTGGGCTCAAATATTTTTAACCTTCAACTATTAAAAAACATGGGCTATTATGAAGATGTGATTGAAAAAGAAAATGTATCAAAATCCAAGCTTATGATGACAATGAATGGAGTTTTAAGGGAACAATCAAGCTACCTATACAAGTGGGACCAACCTTTTTAGAGATAACATTTCAAGTCTTGGATCTTTACTTACCTTATAACATCTTTCTTGGCCACCCATAGATCCATGACATGCATGTCGTAGCATCCACATATCAAAAATGTATCAAATTTCCATATAATAACAAATAAATAACATTCCATAATGATCTTGAGCCCTTCTACTATTGCAAGAGTATAGAGGATAAGTATTACAAAGTGGTAAAAGTGCCTAAGAAAGATGAAGTTCCAGTACCCTCATCCTATGTTGAACCATCCACATTAGCATCTATAGAGAAAAGTACCCCAAAGATCAAGGTGCTCATCAAGGACAATAGTTGTGGGTATTATAGCATTTTAGACTCTTTTGTTGTGGGATAACTTCTACTTTCTCCTAGATCTTATGGTAAACCTCAACATATTGAAAAGGTGACTAAGACAATCAAAATGAAACCAACCACTTTCAAAAAATGGGGAGATTTAAACACTGAGGTTGTAGATGAAGAAAACACATTAGAATGGATATATCAAGATGAAAGAGAAGAAACTCAACTCCCCATGGATAATAATAACAAAGGGATTCAACTGATGAAAGAATTGGGGTACACTAGAATAGGAGGAATTGGTCTAAATTATCATGGCAAGCATGAACCTATTATCCTTGAAAAGTACAAAAATAATATTGGTCTTGGATACACCTCAAGCAAAGATGTAATCCCTCTTGTCAAGGATATTATAATTGAGGAAGTTGAATCTTCCTCTTGGTTAAATACATAAAAATAAAAAGACATAAATGACTTCCCATTTTACATCATAGACTTGTTTGAAAATACCTCCATTTTCATGATCACCACAACATCCTTTACACCCTCTAGCCAAGACACTGAATTGAAACTTATATATCCTCAACTCATCAACTGGGACCAACAAGGACCACCAATTCTCAATTCATTTGAAAATGATGAGGCTATGTCCAAATATATGGGACTCCAAGACCACATACCATTTGGAAACCACAAAGAAATATTTGACATTGAACTAGACACACAAGCATACTATGGTGTCATCCCTCGGTCTCAAAATTGAAAATTTGAAAATCAAGAAACAATCTCCTAGGTAAAACAACAATGTGGAACTTTCTGATCATAAAATAGTAAAAAAAAAGGATGCATCTAATGGTGAAAACATGTTTGAGGTTCTCAAGGATGAAGGATTCAATCTTCCTAGTATTACGATAAATTAGGAAAAATTAGCAGTACTTGTGGAAGCATCAAAGCCAGTCAATATGGGAACATATGAAGCATCATATGTCACACTTTATGCATATTCATTGGATAATGAGGAACAAGAAAACATAGGAACCCTCCTTAGAGATAGAAAAAATAACTTTTCTTGGTCCTACATAGACATGCTAGGGATAGAAACATCATTAGTTGTTCATCATCTCATAGTGTATCCTTAAGCAAAGCTAGTGAAACAAAAATTGAGAAAAATACATTCATAAATCATATTGTTGGTCAAGGTGTAGTTATAAAAGCTTCTTGATGTATGTTTCATAATACCAATCAATTATCTAGAGTGGGTTTCAAACCCAATACCAATTTCAAAACTCACTGGGGGTATCAAGATATGCATAGACTTAAGAGATTTGAACAAGGCATGCCCCAAGAATGAATTTATGCTTCCCAACATAGGTGTATTCATGTATCTGACAACTAGGAATGAAATGCTTTCTCTCATGAATGGATTCTTAGGGTATACCAAATAATGATTGCTAAGAAAGATCAACATAAGACAACTTTCACATTTCTATGGGGAACCTACTATTGGAATGTGGTGCCTTTTGGTCTCAAGAATGTGGGTGTGAACTATTAGAGAGCAATTACCTCAATCTTTTATGACATGTTCAACAAAATCCTATCCAAATCATTAACAAGGAAGGAATATCTAGAAGTGTTAGAAAAAAATTTACATAGGCTTGACAAGTATTGGATGAGGTTGAACCCTAAGAAGTGTTTCTTTTGAGTCACTACTAGTAAAATTTTGGGATACATTGTGTCATGAAGGGAATCAAAGTGGGCCCTACCAAAGTCAAAGCCATCATGGAATGCATCCACCACAAACCATCAAACAACTTTGTAACCTACAAGGTAAGCTGCACAATTGGAAAATAAGTGTCATTCTTTCAACCATATCCTTCATAAGGATGTGGCCTATAAATGGGATCAAAATTTTGAGAAAGAATTATAGCAGCTAAAATCTACTATATAGCAACACCATAAATCTTAATTCCATAAATAGTGAAGAAGCCATTGATACTATACATTTCAGCAACATCGATAGCTCTAGAGGCTCTCTTAGCTCAACATGATGAAATAGGAAAAGAGAGGGATATATACTATATTAGTAGGAACTTGGTAGGATATGAACTCAACTATACATCTAATAAAAATGCTTGCTTAACAATGGTGTTTTCTTCTCAAAAGTGTAGACACTACATGCTCTCGCATCAGATCAAACTCATCTCCAAGTTTGATTCACTCAAATATTTTGGATCAAAAGCCACACTCATAAGTTGCGTGGAAAACTGGGTGATGATCCTTACAAAATTTTATATAAAGTATGTTTATTAGAAAGCTATCAAAGGACAGGTCATTGCAGATTAGCTAGCAAAATGCCCAATGATCTACACAAAAATATTTTTTATCAGAGTTTCTTGGTGAAATAGTGTTCATCCCTAGCTCAACAAATCAATGGAAATTGTATTTTGATAGTTCCTACCCACAACATGGGTTCGAAGCAGGCATTTTATTCATCAACCCACAAGTTGATTGCATCCCAAAGTCATACAGGTTAGTATTTCCATGCATGAACAACATAACTGATTACAAGTCCCTCATCACAAGGTTGAGAATTGTAATCCAATGGTAAATACAAGAGCTCAAATTCTATGGTGATTCCTAGCTAATAGTAAAGAAGGTGAATGATGATTACCTTGAACCAAAGATGATAAACCGATGCCATATAAGAAAATGGTTAATAGCTTCTAGGGTTACTTCATTGATATCACATTTGAGAAAATACCTAGGATAAACAACTGAGCAACAGATGTAATGGCCACGATTGTATCCTTGCTAGACATGCCATAAAATAGCCTAAAATGTAATTTTCTCATCAAACAGTTTCTCATGCCAATTTTTGATGTACTTAAATTAGAATTTGTGTGTGAAATTGTTGGTCATGATTCCCCATGGTATCATGATATTTTCACTTTCCTCCATTACAACATCTTCACATTTGACCTTACCCCCAACCTACGAAAAATTTGAGTTTGAAGAGCATCTCGATTCATCCTTATGGGAAAACCCATTTATCAAAGAATTCTTGAAGGAATGTTATTATGATGTCTTAACCAAGAGGAAGCTTCAATTGAATTGAAAGAGGTACAAGAATGAATTTCATATTTGAGTGGCATAATTATGGCTAAGAATTTATTGAGAATAGGATACTATTGGCCAACCATGGAGAAAGAAGCCAATTAGTTTGTGATGAAATATTTGCAATGTCAGTAGCATGGGGACCTCATCCATGCTCCAGCTCAAGAGCTTAGGCCCATTACCACACCATGTCCTTTTCATAGTGGGGGCTCATTCTCATAGGTAGAATTACACCAACCTCCTCAAATGACCATAAGTTCATAATTACAGCCACATAGTACTTTACCAAGTGGATCAAAGCCATACCTATGACCCACAGAACTAGAAAGAAAATATCCAAGTTTATCCTAAACTATCTCATATGTCGCTATGGTGTTCCATAGACTATTATCACAGACAATGGAACACATTTTAAAAACTAGGATGTCCATGAGCTATGCCATCTATTCAATATCCAACATCAATTTTCCACCCCTTATTAACCCCAAGGAAAAGGAAAAGATGAGTCTTCTAACAAAACCATTATCAAAATCTTGAAGAAGATAGTCAATGATGTCAATTTGGATTGGAACCTACAATTAAATCCTACCCTTTGGGCTTACCAAACTAGCATTTGAACATGCATAGGTGCCACACCATATTCCTTTGTTTATGAAACCAAATTCATGCCTCCTATTGAGTTCAAGCTACCATTCCTAAGGGTTTCAATACAACATCTCATCATAAATGAAGAATGTAGGATATTTGGGTTGAAGGAACTAGAATTGTTTGATGAACGTTGCCTCAAAGCACTCAATCACATATAGTCCTATCAGAATAGAATTAGAAGAAGTTACAACAAAAAGATCAAATTTTTATGCTTCCAGGTAGGAGATCTTGTCCTGAAGGAAAATGAAAAGAATGTATTAGATCAAGACAATAAGGGAAAGTTTGAGCCAAATTGGTTAGGGAATTTCATCATCATAACAAGTTATGGTTCAAGGGCCTATAAACTAGCCATACCTAGAGGGGAAACCTTGCAAGAACCCATCAATAGTAGACATCTTAAAAGGTTTCATGCCTATCCCATGAGGGGTAACCAAAAAATTTAAAAAAAAAAAATCCAAAAAAAATAGAAAATGATCAAAATAGTAAAGAGAAAAATCTTCCTGTAGAAAAAACCACTTTGGTGGTGCTTTGGGAAAGTACCTTGGTGAAAACCTAGAAAATAGATGTCTTGCATAAATAATCACCATCTCCCATCTGTCATAGACTCTTTTTCTTATCATTCACTCAGAATAAAGTCATCCACCCATTCATTCCATCAAATTTCCAAATATTTATCCTTTCATTCCTCCATCCATCTGTGTCAGTATCATAGCTTGGTATTCAATGAGTATTTGTTCCCTATTATTACTACTTGACATTCTCCTAAGGTTTGTTTATCCCACCTATATCAAGGTAGTCTATTGCATCACATTGGGGGAATATTCATATAGCAATGTTGTCGGATTAGTTTCTTGTATATTCCATTAAGGTTATTTCCAAAAATCCAAAAATATTTATAACATTTCAAAATCCAAAAAAAATCATAATATTTCAAAATCCAAAAATGTCCAAAACATCTCAAAATCCAAAAATATTCAAAACATCTCAAAATCAAAAAACATTCAAAACATTCAAAACATTTTCAAAATCTCAAAAACATCCAAAATCTCTTGAAATCCAAAAACATCCAAATAAAGTCAAAGCTCGATAAAAATTTCAAAAACATCAAAACCTAAAACATTATTAACCATCATGTGCTAATATCATAGTCCAATAATTGAACTATGAAGCCTTTGTGTAGTTACATAGGCAAGGCCATCTCCAATGAGCCCTCAAGGAATAGGTATGTCCCTTAGGTCTTTGTCTCTTTGTCTAACCTTTGGAAAAGGTCATGCAAAAAACCCAAAAATAACTTCAAAACATGTAAAAAAGTCAAAACATTGAGAAAACTTGAAAAATAAAATCATCCATCCCATCTCACTTTCACCCGCAATAAACTTTCAAACATAATAAATTGATTATCATCTTCAACCTTTGGTAACACAAATGGAAATATGTACAACAATTGGTGAAACACAACACTTTAAATGCAAAATCTTAAGTCTCAATCATGGTCAAACATGTTTGTTAGCATTCATATTAATGACCTATCAAATAGTTATAATTAATCAATATCTAATAACATGTCTTATGAACATATCGTTCCTACAATAGACATCATCATTTGAAATCACCCTAAAATACATCCTTTGGAAAGAGATATGAATACATTGGTAGCTTGTTCATTTTGATATTTTCTTATAATTTATCTTGTCAGTAGATTTCGATGATCTCTCAATGATATCTACAAAATGATTTAGATAGAATGGAATGCGGCATTGATCATCGCTTTTTTTTGCTATTGGATATTCTTGTAATACTAACTTTTTGAATACTTTCCTTGTGTGTGTGGGGGTAGTCTCTAGTAAAATAATAGCTAGCACCTATCAATTTCTTCATACCTTTTGTGTATTAGTCTCCTTACTTCGATGGATTTATTCTTTCACATGATCAAAAAAAAAAATCCTATGTCATGTATGAACAAGGATACTCCTATCTATTTGCAACTTAGTCAAAGTACATACATTAGATACAATGTCATCTTGGTTCTTAATACCTTGGTTCATTACATGTCTATTTGCTATATCAAAAATAATGATTGCTATAATGAAATTAAGCCTAATCTACGGAGAAAAAGAAATATCATCTATCCTATCTCATCACACATCTAGAATTAATCTCAATGACAATTCTAATCTACTCTATCCACCCCATTCTTATAATTCTATCCATGCTAATATTCCATCATGGTATCATGACATACAACAAAAATAATATATAAATTCATTCATCCTACATCCACAAACCATCATCATACATCATACATAATCATCTCATGTCATGTGAAAAAAATCAAGAAAGAATCATCCATAGCATTACATTGTATCCACATATCATTCGACACATACATATAAGCATAATAAAGGAAATAATTATCATCCATCATGGAAGCATGTAATAACATCTCATGAAAACATGTATGAATCCATAAGCATACATGCATCACATAGATCATAAGCATGAAATAAGATAACATCATATATAACTTTTGCATCATTGATCATCTCATATATATAAAAAAAAATGAATGTTATGATACCTATCAAAGTGTGTGATATACACAAGGCTATCCATAGCCAATGAGTGAATATAGATGATAATCATTTTGCATCAATATATGAATACAAAAATATTTATACATAAGAGGGTCTATCTTGAACTCCCCTGGTAATCCTGACTAGGAGTAGGTTGATGGGGTGGTAGCCTCTGTTCCTAAGATCTGCTTGGAGATGGCCTCCCAACTAATGGACCACCCTCTGATTTAATCAAATCCATAGCACTCCGCTATGAAAAAATAGGTTGTCGCCTATGAGGAGGAACTTGCATGTATTAGATGGTCTGGTAATAGGATGCCTCAACAATGGCATGTGCAAAACAGGTGACTTAGATCATCTCCCCTTGAGCCTATGAAGTAGACTCAATCTGATGTCTACGTGCATTCTCCTATGCTAGTTGAAGCTCTATTTAGTGCCTCTATATCCTCTCAGCATCCCTCTTGAACCGATCCTATTCTTGTTCCTACCTCATGTTCTCTAGCTCCTATCAAGCTCTATCCAAGTCCTACATATAACCATCCATCTTTTGATGGGCTTGGTCCCACTCAATAGTCCTCTGATCTCGCTCCTCTATAATTGTTTGTAATCTCTAGTCAGGAGTCTCATCAACTATTACCACTTAATGCTAATGTGGCATGTGAGTTGGAAATCCTTGTGGTACCTATGCTAGAATCTTTCTATGCCCTCTACCACCTCTACCTCACTATCTTTGTCCTTGCATCTCCACCTGTTGGATCAATGAGTTTGATGGGTCTGTGCTCTGCAAACCATGTGTCATAACCTAGGGTAGTCCTAGGATCATATGAACCTCCTATGTATGTCCATGAAAGTGGTATTGTTGACATTTCGAGCCACCCTTTGATGACCCAACATTGATAACTGATCTAAGAGATCCTACATGGGCCATCTTGCATGAGTTCTCCTTGAGGGGTCCTAAAATTGGCTAAGTCTTGAAGTTTCTAGCTTTCAAGTTGTCACTTACTTGCTTATCTACATTCCTTCTCCATTGCTCTATTTCCCTTCTTCATTCTCCCAATCCTTCTCCTCTTAAGCCTCTCGCCTTCCTTCCTTTTCCCTAAAAGATATTTTAAAAAAATGATTGTGTGAATTTTTTGAATTTCAGGGGTAAACCTTAACCCTTACATCCGATTTCAATATTTGGGGTTTGGGCTTCCCTAATACCTCTTACCTTCTTGAAGTAAGAGGTACAACTTCTTCCTTATTTCTAAAAGTTTTCTTCTTTTTGGCTTTTAGTCTTCCTTTTTCCTTTCCTTTGTAGGAGGTAAACCTTTCTTCAAACTGCCCTTTCCTCAAAATATATATTTTTTAAATTTTGACTGTCATTTTTTTGGATTTTAGGGGTAAGGCTTCACCTTTACTTCTAATTTCGAAGGTAAGGCATCTCTCTTACCTCTAATTTTTGGGTTCTAAATTTTGCTCATCCCTTGGCACTTGAGGTAAGCATGTGGTATGAGGTAAGCTTGACACTTGATTCCCAACAATGTGCTCTTTTTAGGGGTCTTGACCATTTAATGCATAAGAAAAAGGTTTCTTTTTGGGCTTGACACCTTGACCTTCTTACAAATTTTCTGTGTTTTCTAGTTGATGACATTAATGCTCAAATCACTTTCTAAGTGGCTTGTTTCAATTTCTAGGCTTCAAGGAGGGGGGAGGGAGGGAGATAGAGATAGATAGAGAGAGGGAGGGAAGGAGGGAGGGAGGGAGGAGGGAGAGAAGGAGATGTAGAGAGGGATAAGTGAGATAGAGAGAATTAGAGAGAGAAAGAGAGAGAGTGGTAGAGATTGATGGAGGTAGAGGTAGGTAGAGAGAGGGAGAGGGGAGATAGAGTACAGAGAGAGGGGGAGTGAGAGGAGGAGCAAAAAAATGACAAGAAAGTCTAGTGTTTTTGTTTTTATAACATCATTCACAATTGGAAAGTGCCAAATTTAGTGCTTGCCATATTTGGAGCTCACTAAATTTTGTGCTCACCAATTTTGGTTTGGAATGATCAAGCCTCAGGCCTAGTCATCCAAACAATTTGTCAATCACCAAATTTAGTGCTCGTCAAATGCTCATTTCACTTGTATAAAAAAGAAAGTGGGATCTTTTTGTGACATCTTTTTTCATATACCAATATGTTATTCTTGAGCTAATAGAAGTAGTCTAGTTGTAAGGAAGTTAAGGTAGTGGAACTTCCTACACTAATCTTGAGAGGAGAATGATGCAAAAACTTTACAAATATTTACAACAGTTACAAAAACTTAAACAAAAATAAATATAAATATCATGCATACCACAACACAATGATTTACATGGGGAAAACCCTTTTGAGAGAAAAAACTCACACTCCAAAATCCAATATATTATTTGGAAATCACAAAGATTACAATATACTTGCAGATAAAGCTTCTCATAGGAGTATCACTAGCCAAAGATCTAGAGGCAACACGTGACCATTATCAAACTCTCAAAATACATCACAATACACAACTGTAATATAAAACCCTCATCAAATAGGGTTTCCTTTTAGGGAAAATCAAACCAAAAAAATATATATTATCATATCTAAGACCTAATGATTAATAGTCCAAATTTACAATAATAAAATATACATAAAATTTAGCTTTTGGGGGCACTGCCCCTAAGACCATGTCAAAGCACATGGTCCCCAAACCACTACCAGGGGGATGATCCCCATAGACCCTCACACTTACGTATCAATAGAACACCTTATGTAATTGCAAGTTTGATACATATTTTCCCAAAACTAGTGAGATTCAAATATTTTTAAAGTCTATATATCCAACATCTAATTTCAATATCTTGTCTATATTTGGTTTTATATAGGAGTAAATTTGCACCTCATGTGTAAATTCCCCCTTTTTTCCCTCTCCACTTTAGATAACCAATTTTAGAGGCTCAATTCCACCTAAGCACGCTACTTGCATCCCACTTGGTGCCTATTTTGAGCATCGATGGAGGTGTTTTTGTTGGGGACACCTACGTAGTGTCCGCTCAGCATGGTTATGTTCCTGGAAAATTCTTGCAGTTGAACCTACAAAGGCATTACACTTCTCATTGGGAGTTAAGTTGTAATGCCCCCTTCGGCTGACTGGCCCAAATATGGCAGTTTCTTTCATTCCCTTCTTCAAATTCACTTCTTCAACATGCATTCTAACTTAATTTGACCTATTGCACACTTCAAACTTCCATTCTCACACTCTTACATTCACTCACTCTAAGCATACTAGCTCTCCATTGCAACAGACATAACACTCCATCTTTGGTAGAACAAGTTGGGAATGAAACACCATTGTAGTAGAGGATTGAGTACTCTCATTTTCTCCCCCAAGCAACTTTGAGTGCTCTTGGTGGAGGTTGTAAGCTTCCCTTTCTTTTCTTGTATAACTTGGTTGAGTTAGCACTTTATTATTTTGCAGTGCTTTTGTGATTTTCACTACATTACTTTCTTTATCTCATTTCCTTGACTGCCTATTGAGCTAGAAACACCTAAATAGGGGTTTGACTGAGGTAGGCCCCTATACAACCACCCAACATTTTCTTCTCTTTTTGTGTGTAGGAGTACATGCTTTTGAGGAGCCAACTGACAACTGAAATTCTTGGTGAGATCATTTCTTCCCTTTTCACTCTTTCCTTTCTACTTTATAATAGTAGAGAATACTTTATTTACTTAATCGCATCATTTTGGTGCTTTAGTTAGTTAGTTGGGTCGTTAGCTAGTTTTTCTAGGTTTGACCTTGTCTTCATTGTTGTTTGACCATACAAACACCAGCACACTTTGGAGACGTCGGTGCACCGTGCTATTGTCCAAAGATAGTGCTTGCATCCTTATGAAGAGAGCTTTCCAAGGCATAGTGTTGGACCTAAAAATCAGCTCACCTAGCCCCACTTCAAAATTCAAGATTGCAGAGTGGTTCTAGAACTTCATAGTCCTCATCATTCTCATCCTCATACCCTAAACATCCCATCTAGTTGAGGTAAGTTAGGGCAGCCTCTTGCTTCTTGGCCCTCCATGACCTAGGGTCTTGCACATGGTGGTCCCCCTCTCTTACATTTTTGGTGAACCTAACGTGAACCAACATCTATTCATCTATCGGTGTTGAAACTTCTCGTGAGTACTTCATGACTATTGTGTTCATAAGTGTTGTGAAGGTTTATGAGCATCACAACCCAGTCTACAACTCTAGGTACATTATTAGGAGAAGTGTATGACACCTTCCGATGGAAGAATGAAGGTCTCGATTGGTCTCTCTACGGGCCTTTTCTTTGGTCTTCCCGTTAGTGTGGCTACATAAGAGCAGTTATCGAGGAAGGAGATGGGATTTACTTACAAAACCAATCACATTCCCACTCCCCCTATGTCTCCCATGCCATCATCGATGGACGAGTATGAGGTTGTTCAAATCCCTGTAGAATACATTTATTCCCTCACTAAGGGATTAGGAAACTTAGAGAATCACTTGGAAAGAAATGTAAAGATGGATAGAGACACTCAGGTTGTTAGTGAGTTAAAGCATATGATGAGTAAAGATCGAATAGGCATAGAACTTTTAACTAGCCTCCTTGGTCTCGCTGAAGCATGTGCTCCTTCAAACAACCCTAGTTTTGCACAAGGAGTCACTCTCAAAGAGCGTGTAGGACAGTTAAGAGTATCGATGCCTCCCATGTCCCTCTATATGGCTGATGCAGTCCCTTTTATTAGTATCCCTTCCATCTCTAAACAGTCTTAAACTATCAAAGTTAACAAAGTCCCCTTGGGCTTTAGCTTCACCCCTCTAGTCACCTCTAGTGATGGAGGCTTTGGCAGGATGATTGGTGGAGTCTTTGGTAGGTGGATTCGGTAGTGAAGGCGATGCTGGTGGAGGTCATAATGGTGGTTTTAGTGGAGGCCCTACTGGCGGCGGTGGCTCTAGTAGTGGCTCTAGTGGAGGTCACACTGGTGGAAGTTCTAGGGGTGGCCTTGGTGGTGGCTCTAGGGGAGGTCCCTCTGGCCTTTTTATCTTCTAACAACCCTATTTTGAATACCCTTCTTTAAAACATAGGTAAGATGTAGAGCCAGTTAGCGAGTCTTTCCAAGGCCTCTGCCCAACCTATCTTCCAACCCTTTTTCCAACATATCCCATTGTCAGTTGCAATTCTAAACACTCCTTTCCCCCAAGGAATGGAGATCCCTAAATTCAAGAAGTATGGCAATAAAGGGGATCCACAAACACACATGTCTACCTTTAATGCCCTATACACAAACTTTTTCCATCATGATGCCTTGATGGCCAAATTGTTTCCCTAATATCTCAAGGACACAGTGCTTGAGTGGTACTATTCCTCGCCTAACAATTCCTTTTTCTCATTCAACCAACTTGTTAATCAATTCCTCAAACAATTTCAAGAAAACATCGGGTTGAAGATGACCTTTCAGATCTCGTCTAGTGTAAACAAGGAGATAATGAAAAAAATACTGATTTCATAGTGTGCTACCAAGTGCTCCTTTCAAAAATCTCATACCAGTTGCCTGATTCTAATGTACAAAAGGTATTCATAGGAAACTTACAAAGACCTTGGCAAGAAAATTTCACCCTTATGAAATACCCTTCTTTTGCACACTTGTGTGCAACTTTACGAGAATACTAGTAGATGGTCATTTAGATCAGGGGTTCTTCCTTGTGCTCCCATTTTGAGGGAAAATACATTGTATCAATATCTAGGAAAGGAAAGACAGTTATGAATGTAGTCACCGCTGCTGATAACAATGACCTCAAGAATAACCAAAAGTTCACAAAGTTATCAGAATCTTGTTCTTTTTTCTTGCAGAAGCTACAGAAGGATAAGATCATAACTTTGCCAACTCTTAAGCCTATTAAGGAACCTTACCCTAGTTGGTATGATGGAAGCACTTATTGTCAGTACCATCGAGTCAATGGAAATGATACCGAATGATGTATGTGGTTGTGTCATGAGATACAACACCACATCTAGGATGGTAGCATTTGCCTTGATGGAAATAAAAAAAATGCTAATAAATCAATGCAAAAAGCTAATAGTGAATTACAGATATACATAGACCCATTTCCGTCACATTCTGCTAACATGATTGTAGATCCCACTGATTTTGTTACTTAGCCTAAGGCCTATGTTAACATGGTCATGGTGAATTTTGTTGCTCTACCTACACCTGATTCACCGGACATTACATTCACCTTATAAGATCTTCCTTTGAACAATAAACCCTCACCTCTCTACATTACCACTCGTGTCAATGGTAACATTGTGACAGGGGTCTTGGCAAACCTCACGAGCTGCATGAATGTTATCAAAGAGGAAACATTAGTATTAATTTCATTGCAAAAGGAAAAATATGAAGAAACAAAATCTACCATTCGTATGTACATGATGGTATAAGTCTTAAACCTTATGGCTCGATAACCTTGTCTATCCTAGTTGGACCCAAGGTTGTTGATATAGTTTCTGATGTTATCCCGAAGTCGGATCTATTCAGGGTGAAGCTAGGAATTCCTTGGTTGGCTTTCATGAATGGAATTGCCTCTATTATTCATAAGTGTTTAAAATTTTTCCATGAAGGTGTCGTGCATGTAGTGCATGACACTAGATATCAACCCTTGGTGTCTTGTGGTGGATACTCATTGGATCACTTTTGGCCCTCCCCAGTTGGTATGCTTACTCTAAGAATGGACCTACTTTATAAGAATTATGTAAAGTATAAAACTCGGGGCAAGGGACAGCTAAAACTGACCCTTCCTACAATGTTAGTCGCCTCCTCCTCCCCAAAGGAGAAGGAGAAGGCTACACCTACCACTCCCCCTACTTCAAAGAAAGAGGAGAAGCCCATGCCAGCTCCCTTTCCTTCTCATAAAGGAAAAGAGAAGGTAACTTTTCCTCAGAATGCCTCATCCTCTCCCCTTTCCTAGAAAGAATACCAGATGAGTAGGCCAAGTGGCTATCCACTAAGTATGATGATTCCTCTTTAGTGTAGGCCCAAGCTCAAGATCACGGATCTTACTAATGAATACGCTAGACTGTGGTACTATTTGTATGGCAGAAAGAAAGATTCCCATAGGGAATTTGATCCACGACATCCTACCTCCCTTGCTCCCAAGGAAACAAATGGGAAGAGGCCCACTGTCAAGGCCCTTGAGCTGACTCCTCCTACTATCCCACAACCCGTCTCTCCTGCTCTCATTCAGGAATCCATTCCTCTCTTGGATACGACCATAGTGGACATTCCTATGGTTGAATAGGAGCCTTCTGCTCCTTCACAACCTTTGGCCTCCAGCTCCAAGAGTTGAAGAAACTACCTTATGCGTGAGTGCAAGCGTTGATGAAAGTCCCTCTTGGCTATACAAGCTGCCTCACAAAGGAAGGAAGAAGAAATGACCACCCCTGCTTCAAAGCCTCCTGTAGTGTTTCCCTCTTCCTCCCTTTTTCTTCTCATTAGTCTAGTCTTGCACTATTTTTTGCTTCCATTGTAAGTGAAAACACACCTAACCCCAAGGGGGTATAGGTGTTCATCGCTCCTTTGGCAGAGCCACCTCTGTTGATGTCCGTTCCAGATATTCACCCTTTTCCAAAGCCCATTGGTTGTATCCACTATGGTGTACTTTCCTCCTCTTCCTCTGCACCTAATAGCTTCGTCTATGGGGATTTCATCTCCTCTAATGAAGAAAGATGTGGAGAATTGTCCTTCTAGCAATGAAGGGCATAAGAGGATCCCACCTTCTTCACAAGGTGGTCTTGTGCTAACTTGTTTTGTCCTAATGACATAACTAGTCATGACTTTCCCTAAGCTCATCGTCGCTCCCGAGTCACTCGGCAAGCCTAGCAATGAATCTCGGGCTCAGCCTGCTCCGTCCACTAAAGTTAGACATGGCGCTCCTATGGGGTATATGTTTAACTTTGTTGATGAGGTTTTAGCCTTGTCAATGATCTTCACAAAATTGTTGACATTGACTCCACAAGAGCTCAGTGGAGAGGACCTCGATGGGCCCTCTTCTTTAGTCCTTATTGCAAGAGAGTCAGACACTCCTCCTCTTAACATCCCTCCACTACAAGCCCATCCTCCTTCCCCCTACGATGACCTAGAGTGGGAAGCAGACAACCTCTTGTCTGATCAATGTTAGGAGGAGGCTTCTTCTTGATCTTGTGTGTGTGTGCATGTGTTTTGTGATGTGTCTCACTATGATCTTGCTGTGTGTACCTAGATGACCCTCGTCACCCTTATTGGTGCTTGGATACAAGCATGATTTTTGTGTCGTAAACCTTCTTTCATTTGTATCATCATTCTTCCATGTTTGTGCTTGATTTTTGATAAATTAGGAATGATGTAAAGCGTCGGGGAAATTTAGGCTTCCCTTCCATGTTGACCCAATTTTTAATTTTTTCTTTGTCTTCTCATGAATTCTTCCTGATCTAGTTTGGGATTGATCATATTTTTCCTTGCACTGTGGTTACCTATTATTGTATGAGCTCAGACAAATCTAACCCCGCTAAACCAGATCCCCTTGTGCCCTTTGTTTATATTTTTCTCTCTTTTTATTTCTCTTTATCTTTCTCTCTTCTTTGCTTGAGTTGTCCCTCTCATGTGTGACAAATTTCTTTCTTCAACACTTTAATTTTTAGAAAATGCATTCATTTCCAACGAATCTTTTCTTAACTCGAAACCCTAATAGAATGTGTTTCCTTCATCGTGGGTTCGTAAAGAAAGGACTTGGACCTTCCTCCGAAGTAGGAACAACTTTAATTTTCCCCTTCGCGTGGTGGCATATTCCTCCTTTCAAATTCCTTGATGAAGTGAACAGCTTTCAAAAGGATTCCTTGATGAAGGATCAATTTGAGAGAAAAAACATCTACTTCTGAACTATGCATCCCTTGAGTGGACCCTCTCTTCATAGCAGGTTCCCAAGGGTCGAAAGTTTTCAAAATTGTTGATAGTTTGTGCAACTATCTGCTCACTTGCCTACATGGCTGCTTTCTAACTCTATGGAGTCTACTTTCCTTTGAGCTTCCTCCATGCAAGAGATCTTGGGGGTGGCTCCTCTGCAGGACTGAGAGCCTATAGGGTGCTCTTTTGGGTTTCCTCCATGGGAGAGATATTGGGGGTTACCTTCCCTATGGGACCTAGAGCCTATGGGTCGCTTCCTTGGGTGTTCTTCATGCTCAAGTTCATGGAGAATACCTTCCCTATGGGACTAAGATCCTGTAGGGAACTTCCTTGGGTGTTCTTCATGCTTGAGTTCATGGAGAATACCTTCCCTATGGGACTAAGAACTTGTAGGGCACTTCCTTTGGGTCTCCTCTATGCTAGAGTTTTTTGGGGGACACCTCCCTTACAAGACTGAGAACTTGTAAGGCGCTTTCTCTTTTTGACTTCATAGTTTCAAGCAGCTATAGATTCCTTCACTTTCCTTGCACCTTCAGGTACACTGGACTAAGCTTTGCTTCCTCGATGGTTCAAGTATACATTTCTAACCTTACACTCTTCTTGATATACTTTACCAAGCACTCATTAGTATTCGTGCTTAGTAAAGTGGGGGTAAAATGTATAGGAGTGAATTTGCACCCCATGTGTAAATTTCCCCTTTTTTCCCTCTCCACTTTAGAAAACCAAGTTCAGAGGCTTAATTCCACCTAAGCTTGTTGCTTGCATCCCACTTGGCACCTATTTTGAGCGTCGGTGTTGGCATTTATATCAGGGACACTCATGTGGCACACAAACATCTGCACGATGTGCTTACATCCCTAGCAAATTCCTATGACTGAACCTATAAAGGTGTTACACTTCTCATTAGGAGTCAATTTGTAACGCCCCCTTTGGCCAACCAACCCAAATATGGTAATTTTTTCATTCCCTTCTTCAAATTCACTTCTTCAACATGCATTCTAACTTCTTTTGAGCTATTGCACACTTCAAGCTTCCATTCGCACACTCTGGCATTCACTCAATCGAAGCATACAAGCTCTCCATTATAGAAAACGCAACACTCCATCTTTGGTAGCACAAACTATTGGGAATGAAACACCATTGCAGCAGAGGCTCAAGTAATCTCATTTTCTCCCCCAAATAGCCTTGAGTGCTCTTAGTGGAGGTGGTAAGCTTCCTTTTCTTTCCTTCTATCACTTGGTTGAGTTAGCACTTTACTATTTTGCAGTGCTTTTGTGCTTTTCACTACATTACTTTCTTTATCTCATTTCCTTGGTTGTCTATGGAGGTGGAAACACCTAAACAAGGGTCTGACTGAGGCATGCCCCTATACAGAAACCCAACATTTTCTTCTCTTTCTTTTTGTAGGAGTATGTGCTTTCGAGGAGCTAGCTCACTACTGAATTTCTTGGTGAGATCATTCTTGCCCTTTTCACTCTTTCCTTTTTGCTTTATAATATTAGAGAATACTTTATTTACTTAATCGTATCATTTTGGCCCTTTAGTTAGTTAGCCTAGTCATTAGCTATTTTTTCTAGGTTTGACCTTGTCTTCATTGTTGTCTGACTATACAGATGCTAGCGCACGTTGGAGACGTTAGTGCATTGCACTGTCATCCAAAGACCACACTTTCATCCTTGGGAAGAGAGCTTCCTGAGGTGTAGTGTTGGACCTAAAAATCAGCTCACCTAGCCCCACTTCAAAATTTGGGATCGTAGAGTGGTTGTAGGACTTCATAGTCCTCATCATTTTCATCCTCATACCCTAAACATCCAATCTACCTGAGGTAAGTTCGGGAAGCCTCTCGCATCTTGGCCTTCCATGACTTGGGGTCTTGCACGTGGTGGTCCCCTTCTCTTATAGGTTTATCTTTAACATCTTTGGCCACTAGAGTTCGTCCTTGTAATTTCCTTTTTCTAATTCTTATTGATATGCTTGAAACAATTTTTGTTAGAATCATGCATATGGTTTTGAAAAACAAATTTGTTGTATGGTTTGCAAAGTCATTGCTCAAATGCATTAGTTCCCATTTTACAATTTTTTGATACAAATATCATTTTACTATATTTGTATCCCATGTGTTTCCAAAGAAAAGTGTTGGAGAGTTCATTTCTTCTATGTATTTATCTTTAAATATACCTATTGGATGGTTTTCCTGGGAAAACACTATTTTGATTATTTTATCGTGCAAATCATAAACAAACTACCATTCTATGAATCCATGGACAAATGTATCAAATTTTTTCATGTTCGCTATTGTCATGGTGTTCATATTTGCAGGCACATTAATTATTGATCTTGCTAAGCCGATTTGAGGTGGTTTATATCCCTATTTTATATTTTTTACAAAAGCAATGCGAGGTGATATGAGTCTTTCTTCTAGATCCAAAATTTATGATAAGATTGATAAGGGCTCGTTATGCCTTATAGATTGTGGTACAACAAAGAGTGGTATTTTTATTTGTTGCAATGATCTTTTGCAGGAGATACATATTTTGAAAAGTTGAGGTGCAATTTGGCTATTTTGGTAAACCTTAGTATAATTGTTCTTCTTGTTTTGTAATTTTCTTCATTTTGTAAGCAAAACTTAGTTGTTGACATATAAGACATGTTGAGTATCCCAAATTTTATTCAGGTATTTTTGTATTGGCTTGGTTTGATTTTTAGTATCATGCATTATTTTTTTCAATTCTAGTAGTGAGATGCTTTTTTTCTTGGCAATCTTGATGTGAAAGAACTTGCATTGGTTATTGGTAATTTTTTGTTGTAGGAGGCACATAATATATTTCTAGATATGGTGTGTCCAAGACTATTTTATGGTTTTCTTCAATATTTTTTAATCTTTATGGTGGATGTTATTGATATTGATGACTAGTAGCTTGTATTAGTGCACATTGTTGTTGTTCACCTAGAATAGAATTTTGTGTTTGGAATTTAGTACTTGTGTTGGTAGTAGCATGTGTTTCACATGCTTTTTTTTTTACGTTTGGTTCTTTTGTGTATTGTCTTGAACTTTAGTAACTATTAGAATAGACTTTGTGAGATTTGTTTGAATTCTATTATTAATGTACTTAACTAGCAATGGTTCATAGTGTACGTGACTTGTATTGGTTTCAAATGTCATTATGTTAAATGTCTTGTTTGTGTTTATTCGTGGGGAATATACATGCTTAATTTTTTTGGTTGAGGAAGACCAGATTTGTATTCATATGAACTAAATAGTGTTGCTACCCACTGTAGATAGAAGGCACCACCTTTGATTTTTCCTTTCAAATAAGGTGTTGCCAATTCTATAATATATTATTTCTAGCTTTGGATATTAGGAGTTATTTTTATAATATTATCTTGGAGATAATTTATTTAAAAAATGGTATTATGATGACCACCTTTTATGCCATTGCAAAAAGACTATGCAATGTAAAGTCTTATGGATTGGACATCACATTGGTGTTGAACTAGATATGAAACTAAATTTAAAAGGCTTTCATCATAGTTGTTGGTAACAATTTGTGGTGTTATTAGACCCCTATTTTGTATTTTGAATGCAAGGTATCACCAATTGTTTTCTAGTTTGGTGCAAGTTGGCGAAACGTAGTGTCTTATTGTTGGCTCATTTCTAAACAATTTTTTTTCCTAATGAGAGGTTAAAAATGTCTAGAGAGGGAATTTTTGTCATGAAACAAAATAGAATACCTTTTTGTATCTAAATATTTGTTAAAATGTAAATACTTTATTTTTCTAGTTAATGACTACAATTCAACTAATATATTCAACCATTTTGACAACCATTGTATGTAGAATGTATCACCCCATAGCTCTTTTTCTTGATAGGACGAGTTAGGTGATGTAGAAAAACGCATTCTAGAAAAATACATATTTAGATCATGTATACCATGCATGATGTTCAACATCTTTGGATGTAATTCAGAAGCAAGTTCTTGTAAAGTATTGTCATCCTACCTAGCTTGACATTATAGGAAGTGATCAATTAAACTGTTTCATAATTGTATTGACGTGAATTTATCGTTACCATATGTAGTGGGTGGTTGTTATAGGGTTAATGTTGGTGAGGGTATATTTGTAGGAAAATATGAAATAATTAAAGTTTAGCATGTAAGCTAAGTGGGATGGAAATTATTGAGCTTTTTATAGTTGAAAAGAGAATGAAAAGAAAAAATAAGAATAGAAATAAAAGGGAAAATCTACAAGTGATGATCATTTGGAAAACACATCTTCATTGTTACAAGAGTGAAATTGAATAAACTCAAACGTAATCTTTTATGTAAAATTTTATTCATTGTACAAACTTAATTATTATATGTTTTGAATAAATACTAGAGTCTCAACTCTAGAACCAATCATATTATTAATAATTCAGTTTTAAAATATTTTTTATTAAAAAAATTACAAACAGATATTGTAAAAAATAAATATCTATTTTATATAAAAAATACTAACCTATAATTAATTGAAAAATACAATAAGTAACTAGGACTTGCACCTAAAGGAGGTTCAAGGATTACGTTGATAGAAAACTACATATTTGCTAAAATTTTAGAGAGTATGTGTCAAATAATTAATAAGTGTTAAACAATTAATAATAAGTGTTAAAAAATGGAATAAAATAAACATAGATGAATCTATATTTTTTCCTTAAAAAATAGATATTATCTGATTTTGAAATATTTGCATGTAGATTTAAAACATAAAATAATGCAAATGCAAAAAAAAGGGTTACCATCAAATTTTCAAAAAACACTCCGAATGGAAATAGAATGTTCCTACCCAATTGAAAATTAAATATTTATCTAGCTTTTATATGATAAGTGAGATTTTGGATTTGGAAGCTTTTACCACTAATTTACCATTGAACGGCAACTGAAACTTATTTTATACAACTCAATAATTGTTTGGAGATGCAAGAATTGTTTCAAGCTCAAATCTCACACTATATGTAGCCAATCAACTAATAAAAAAATTCTTGATTAAACAATCTTAGATAAGTAGAAGGTATTTTCCACAACGTGTCAAATTATGATATTGCTGTTAGGATTCAACCGTGTAGTTTTATGAGTCAAACTCATTGACCCATGTTTCATGAGTAGTGGTTCATAAGAACCCATTTCTCATGGTAATGAATGGTCCACTTAGCACTCATTGCATCTAGGTGATGGTCATAGAGGTGAAGCACTGGGCCTTCCCAGGAGGTCACCCATCCCAGTGCCACTCCAGCTCAAGCGTGCTTAAACACGGAGTTCCCTCCAAGGTTAAGCCTACTTAACTTGTAATATTTGCTAAGATAAGAGATGGTAGCCCAAATCTAGTAAAACTTCATCAATAGTTGGGTGGTGTATATAGATCAATTAGCCTGTTTTCATCTGCAGGACTTGACTTTGTTTCAGAGTTCACATGGTCTGTTGATGATGAAAGTGATTCTATACTCCCTAAATGATTCTGTCCTATTAAGACAGTTCAAACATAGTTGTTACGCATCTCTATTTTCCACGAATTTCTCACATGCGCGATGTTGATCATTTGAGCATTTACTCCCACTGGGTCCCTTTTTTAATCGTTAGCCGACGAACTCTAGCTGTTAGGCAAACTTGTCTGTGTGTTTTTTGTCACCTCAACCTATTTTTCTCTGCATGACTTGACTTTGTTTCAGAGTTCAAATGCCGAGCGATGGAAGTGGTGTATGAACGATGGAAATTATCTGTACTCACTAAATGATCCTCACCTTGTTAAAGACGTCTACAGTTGATAACATAGTTGTAACGCACCTCTATTTTGCACGGATTTCTCACTTTCCGTGATGTTGATTATCTCAGCATATACTCCCAGTGGGTCCTTCCATTTTCATCATTAACCGACTACTTCCATCCGTTGGAAAATTTGTCGTGTGAGTTCTGTCAGCACCGTCAAACTACAGAGTTTTGTCAGCGTGACAAGCGACGCTTCTGAGCTGTCAATTGTCAATTTACTTTTATTTGACTCTTATTACCTGGATAGGTATTTCTCTCAGTAGACTGTTAATTTTACTGTTATAATCTTCTACGGCTATCTGGCTACGTGTCATGTAGCCGACCTTTTATTGCTGTGTAGCTTTGAGATTTGACTATTGATTTTTTAGTATTAGGGTTTATGGATTAAACTGTATAAGCTTTTTCGAATCACGTTTCCAATCACTCATGATTGTAGATTCTTGAAAGTTTACACAGTTTAATCTAGAAATACTAATAATATTTTTAATGGTCTGTTAAAAAATTATAATTACTATTGATTTTTTGTTGTATTTTTTTATTCAATCTGTATTTTATATCAAGATTAAAAAAAAAGGAGTTTTATTAGGTTTTAGTGATAATAGTTATATTATTATTAATAAAGGAATTTAGATAATTATAAAAGAATATTTCAATTGTCTCCATCTCCTCTTTCTTGAAATTTCATCTAATAAAATTATTCTTCAATTTATAATTGTTTTTTCTTAATTTTATATAACAAGCAATCACACTATTGTGTGCAATGGGTATGCCGAAAGTGTGGAAGATCAATTAGAGAAAAAAATTATCTTTTTTCTACATACATTTACATAGAATGTGAAGTCACTTGGTAGGCCATTTAGCAAATGATGTTTTTTGTGCAACAAAGCTCTCAATAGAGAAGTGGTAGCTTCAAATCAAGTATGCATCCACTTATAAGGATCTAGACATGATTGAAAAAAAATCTTTGAATCAACAAGATAATTAGGCTTCATTACCAAGAGGGAGAGAAGGAGATATAGGGATAGAAACAGGGAGAGATAGAGATGGGAAGAGTGTGCGAGAGAGAGGGGGTAAGGAGATAGAGATAGAGATGATGATGGATATGGAGAAGGAGAAGGAGAGGGTTATGGACAAAAGGAGATGGAGAGATAAAGAGAGAAGATAGAGGAATAGATAGAAATGGAAAAGATACATATATAGATATGGATATAGAGAGGGAGAGATAGAAAGATTAAATTAGAAATAGGAAGTGATATATAGAGAGAATTAGAGAGAGGGAGAGATAACGAGATAGGTATAGAGGGAGAGATAGAAGAAGAAATATGGAGAGATAGAGATAGAGAGGCAAAGAGATATAGATATAGAGGTCTAAGAAGAGGGAAATGGGGAGAGAGGGAAAGAGATGGATGGATAGAGAAGGAGAGAGAGAAAGAAATAGACAAATAAATGAGACATGGAGAGGTAGAGAGACAAGGAGATAGAGAGAGAGGGGGGGGGGAGAGGGAGAGAGAGACATAGAGACAAATAGGTGGTGAGATAGAGTGATAGATATAAGGAGATATAGAGAGGGAGAGAGAGAGAGAGATAGGAAAATAGAGAGAAGTACAGGTAGAAAAATAGCGACAAAGAGAGGGAAAGAGAAATGGGGAGAGATGAAGAGAGGGGGAGAAAGATATATGGGAAGAGAAATAAAGATAGAGATATATGGGAAGAGAAATAAGTATAGAGATATATGGGAAGAGAAATGGGAGAGAGGTAAATATAAAGAGATATATAGGGGGATAAGGAGGGGTTGAGGGAGAGAGAAAGTTGGGGAGAGAAATAGAGAAAGGGGAGAGAAGTAGAGAGATATAGAAAGAGGGAGTGATAGGGAGAGAGGGAGAGAGAGGAAGAGATATGAATAAAAAGAGGGAGAGATGGGAAGATAGAGATAAAGGAGATGGTAAAGTCAATTGATATAGAGAGGGGGGAGATAAAGATAGGGAGGGAGAAATAGGGTGTGTGTGTGAGAGAGAGAGAGAGATTAGAGATAGATATAAAGATAAAGATAGGGAGGAGAAATAGGGAGTGTGGGAGAGAGAGATATAGAGATAGAGATAGAGAGGGAAAGAGATATATATAAAGAGATAGGGAGATATAGAGATAAAAAGAGGAAAAGATAAAGAGATACATATATTGAGAAATATGTCGGAAGAGGTAAGGAGATAGAGATAGGGGAGAGAGATAAAGAGGAATTTATATATATATATATGCAGATGGAGATGGAGACAAAGAGAAGGATTACTATATAGAGAGGGAGAGAGAGGGGGAGATGAAGGGATAGAAAATTAGAGATATGAAGTCATATATAGAGAGAGGTAGATAGAGACAAAGAGGGAGAGAGGGAGAGAGAGGGAGAGTGGGGGGGAGAAAAATAGGTATAGCAAAAGAGAGTAATGGAGAGAGATAAGGAGATAGAAATAGATAAAGGGGAAAATAAATTAATATAGAAGGGAAGACAAATATAGAGAGAAGTAGGAGAGAAAGAGGAAGAGAGATTGAGAGATAATGAGAAACATAGAGATAGTGTTAGGATTAAGGTGGCATCCACCTTGTAAATCCTATGTCTTATGTCATGGTTCCAACATCCTTGGAAAGTGTCCCTAGGCACATAGGGTGTATTGTGAAAATATTTTATAATATTAATTCTCACTATTGTTTGTAATATACTCATAAGGGGTGATGGGTTCACTAGTAGTGATAAATGTGGGTTGTGGACATAAGTGTTTAATATTGTTTTCCCTAAATGTGGAGGCCTAGGATGGGATAATAAAGAATTGAAACAAGAGTAAGTGCACCAAGATGGTTCCCAAAAAGGGGGATTAAGTGGCCACTTTTTTTTTCTAAAATCAAGAAATACTGACCTTGGATGTGAAATTGAGGATAGTTACACTCAAAATTTTGAGATGGAAAAAAAACACGGATTGAAGTGCTTCGAGTCTACTTTCTAAAATACTAATTTATTTTGAAAATGGTTGAGATTAAAGAGTTCAAAAGAGGGATGTACACAAATTGGTGTTATTTTTGTCAAAAAAACATAACATAGCAACTCTTGTATGATCCTATCATGGTGAAATTTTTTTAAGTATTTTTAAAATCACTAAGGTCAAAAGTTAGCTAAGAGTATGTAGTTGATGCACAATTTTTCTAATAATTTTTGAATGAATATTTTATTTTTGCTAATTTTCTAAGTGGACACTCTCTAAAAAGTAGAATTTTGGCCGTGCTGCCCCTACAAATTTTGGTAAGTAATTGAATTTTTTTTTAAAAAAAATTGTAGAATGGAATCCGCTTTCTAAAAATGTAATTTATTTGAAATTTCGATGACTGGTTGATTTATAATGAAAAAAACACCAAACATTATTTTTTGGCAAAAAGAGACAAACAAAAGAAATTATGGATGAAAGGCTTAACATTATCAGAATGTGAAAAAAATTACATCGTTGAATAGCTAAGAGAGAACCTAACATTACCCATGTGTTTTATTTTTTTGATATTGAACCATGTGCAATCATAATGGTGAGCACGGACCCGATATAAGTGAAAAATATAGAATTTGCAAAAAC
>VDFB02022780.1:0-21332 GCA_007258455.2 Sequoia sempervirens | reverse complement strand
ACATCAAATTGACATAATGCATTCAACTAGGTCATATTCATCCATTCGGAAAATAAATCAAGTTTACTTATCAATCTCCTAAAGTCATTAGTTTAAATCAAATAAATCAACTTGATCCCATCACCCTCATTTTAATTAAATAAATCAAACCTTTTATTTAATTAAATCTGAAACATCATTCATCTCCCTTTGATTTAGTTAAATCCTAAATCAGTCAAAGTGAGATCCAAACTCATCTAATCATCATTAATTTAATCTAAGGCTAATCTCATCCCATTTGCATTCTCTAGATTTGGCCACTGGCACATGAAATTGCATTTAATTGATTTATCAAAATCTTTATTTTCAACTTGGCATAAAGGAAGAATATTCTCCAAGTTTGAATTTCCCCAAGTGGACATGTACACCCAAACATTTGTAAAGGGCCTTACATGTCTCTTACATGTCCCCTTCCAAAGGTCAAACTCAACATTAATTGCAAATTTGAATTCAAATTTTCCCTCTCATGGGTACTCTTCCCAAATCTTGCACAACCATTGGCCTATCATCACTTGACAAGTGGCCTTATCTTATTGGCTTGATCTTTGTCCCACATTGGTCCATTTTCAACACTTAGCATTTTGAAAATCTATAAAATAGAGGCTTCATCTCTTATCAAATCCTTCACCATCTCTCCACAATCTTGCAAGGTCACTCTCTTCATTTGAGATTTGATCTTGTCCATTTCACTCCATCATCTCCATCATCTATAGCAATTTCATCATTTTAGCTATTAATCAAGGATTGGGAAAGGGTCACTAGCACATGTGACACCAATCCAATATGAGATAGTTTGCATCATGTTTTCTTATGCTTTTGCTTTAGATCTTTTGCCATTTGTTTTCATTTTGAACATGATGTATTATTTCATAAGGATGTTAAATATTTTGATTTGTTGTTGAAATATTAACGATTCTGCAGATTTTATTGTTAGATTTCTAACCACATTTTGTAGATTTTAGCATCCTGCGGTTGTATATGAGGATGTCATCAAGATACACTACCACAAATATCCCTATAAAGTCTTTAAGTACTTCATTCATGAGCCTCATGAATGTGCTAGGGGCATTGGAGAGACCAAATGGCATCACTGTCCATTCATATAACCCATCATTTGTCTTAAATGTTGTCTTCCACTCATCTCCATCCTTAATTCTGATATGATGGTATCCACTCTTGAGATCCAACTTGGTGAAGTATTGGGCTCCTCTAAGACAATCAATTAAGTCTTCAATTCTAGGAATAGGGAACCTATACCTAATGGTGATCCTATTTATTGCTTTAGAATCAGTGCATAACCTCCATTTACCTCCCTTCTTGGTTGCTAAAACCACTGGTACTGCACATGGGCTGATGCTCTTTTGAATCAATCCTTGATCCAACAACTCTTGTACTTGTCTAGCTACCTCTAGATTCTAATCTGGTGTAAGCTTATAAGCTTCTTTGTTAGGTAATGAAGCTCCAGGTATGAAGTCAATTTGATGACTTATGGCTCTCTTTGGTGGTAGAGTTGTAGGTGCACCATCACTAACTATGCTCTTGTACCTTTCAAGTAACTTCTGGACTGCTTCCGGTAGGACTGTCTTTTTAGCCTTATCTTCCTCTTTAGGTTGTAACACAACCACATATCCTTCACTCCCTTGATGTAGGTTGTTAAGGAACTCTTTACCATTGCTCAACATGATCTTTGGTGTCTTTGATTGTCCTTCTTCTTCTTCTGACAGTGACTGCAACTTAAAAGTCTTCCCATCCTTCTTGAATGAGATGGTGTTCTCTTTCCCATCATATATGGCACCTCTGTCATATTGCCATGGTCTACCCAACAGTAGATGGAATGCATCCATGGGTAACACATCACAAACTAACTTGTCCTTGTACCCTCCAATAGAAAACTCCACCATTACTTGCTCATTTACTAAAACACTTTGTCCCTTGTTTAGCCATGTGACCTTGTAAGGGTTAGTATGGGGTACCTTCTCCAATTTCAGTTTCATTACTACCTCCTCTGAGATTATATTGTCTGTTGAACCTGAATCTACTATGACCTTGCATACTTTACCAAGTATCTTGCACCTCACTCTAAATAGTGCTCTCCTTTGTTTTGGTTCTTCTTTGACCAGTTGTCTAATCAAAACTCTGTTGAACATCATATTCTCTCCTACCTCAGATTCTATATGACTGACCTCTAATGACTTAGGACTCATGGTTTCCTCTCATGTATAAGCCACTCTCTTCTCATTGCTTGATGAAGATGCTTTCTCCGGGCACCTATAAGTAGGATGACCTACTTGACTACAATGGTAGAATTTAATGTTTGCAAAATAAGAATTGCTCCTGCCTGCTCCTCTTCCTCTGTTTGAACCTCCTTGAGGTCCTCTACCTCTATTATACCCTCCTATAGAAGGTGTTTCATTGCCATGATCTGTGGATTTAAACTCTCCTTGGTTCCTTTGGTCATTGCCTCTACCTTGGTAGCCACCTTGCTGCCCTCTTTGATCTCTTTGATCTCTGCCTTTGCCTCTACCCTTAGAAGCTTGGTCTTGCTTCCTCTTGTTTCTTTCCTCAATCTTGATAGCCAATTGGTAACATTGATGTACAGTCTTAGTACTTAAAAGAACCATCTCTTCTTGGATGTTCCACTTCAAGCCGTTAAGGTATCTAGCCACCTTAAGACTTTCATCCTATGTAACATTGGACCTCATACAAAGTTTTTGGAACTCCTCTGTGTAGGTATTCACATCTTGGTCTTTCTGCCTTAAGCTTTGTCTCTTCTTGTGTAACTGTATCTCATAGTCATCAGGCATGTATGCTTCTCTTACTTTGGTAACCATTCCTTTCCAAGTTGAAATAGGTTGCTTTCCTTCCTTTTCCCTCTCTGTCTGAATGAATTTCCACCATGTCAAAGAAGAATCTCTTAGTCTTGATTTGGCCACCTTTACCTTTTGTGCTTCAATGACTCCATCACATTCAAAATGGTTTTCCATTCCCTCTATCCAGTCCATAATTGAATCAGCTTCCATTTTTCCACTAAATAGTGGTATGCCTTCAAGTGCTTTTCCACTGAAAGCCTTCAATGCCTTCAAGAAAGGCTCTTCTTTTAGGACAGGGTCAGGTTCAGGGGTCTTATTTTCCTCTGCAACCTCTTCTTCCTTTGGTATCCTTCCTTCAAATTGCGCACTCCTTACTGCTTGTTCAAGCTGGGCTATTCTTTCCCTCAATTGTTTATTGTCCTCCTCCTGCTCTTCAACCATCTTGGCCAGTTCTCCATTTCTCACCATGATGGAAGAATCACTAGACTCAACCTCAGACATGCAAGATTCTTCCCAAATCTTTTACTCACTCTGATACCAATCTGATAGGGAAGGGTTGGATGGAACACTCACTGTCCCATGCTTTGGGTCACACCTTAGCAAACCCCTTTGGTGTCACTCTCCACCTTCTTAACCTATAGGGCCTATAGATTGATAGGCACCCCTGGTTCTCCTGGCCAACCCTCCTATCATCTACATTCACCTAACCAAGCCAATCTTGGTGCTTTCTCCTCCATTCTCTCCTTAGCCCTTAATCTTCCTAAAGGCTAGCTATCCCTCAAATGCCTCACTAACTTGATGCAGGGTGTGTGATGACTTCCATGGTTTCAAAACCATCTCATAGGGGTTCTTGTACAACCACCAATCACCATTTCTCCATCGCTCACTCCAAACCCTATTCTAAGGTTCAAGAAGGGCTACTAGCCCTTGAGCCCCAATGAGGCCTCCTAGCCAAGAAATTTGATCTTTGTTCTAAAATATTACAAGAACACCCCATTCTTTCTCTAAGATCCTTGCTTCATTTTCCTAACTCTCCAAGATTTTTAGGGTTTTGGGCCTTTACCAGCTGTACCAAGCCAATTCTTGAAAATGGCCTAAGACTAGGGTTTACAAGCTTTTCACTAGCTGTTTCCAGACTGTCAGAGTTTTCTCCCACCAAATGGGTTGATGGAACCTCCTCCTGACCACTAGACCTTGCCAAGACCCTCAACTAAATTCTCCAAAAGGAAATTCTTCAAAATCTTAACACTCCTGCATAATATGTGCCTTTCACTCCCTGTCTTCCCTAGCCGGACTCTGTCTGGCTCGCCTAGGGTAAGACATTGCTAGAAACTCCTACACACACACAAAGCCTACCACCTAACATATGTACAAAAATGGTTTCTATGCACTGTTCCCAAAGGTCTGTACGGTTTGTATGGTGGAAAAGTGCTCTAGCACCCCATTTTCTAAAAACAGTCTGGTTCAGACCAGCAACAGGGCAACAATGAACTATTTACAAAAAGGTACCTAAAAATCATACAAGAAGCTATTTAATAATAAAAAATGCTTGAATTCCAACTACACTACATCCTACAGTAAAAACAGTAGCAGAACTAATCCATTAAAACTCAATCAAGATGCAAAAGTCAAAAATTTTGCACAAAACGCTGTTTTCTTCAATTTCACAAGATTTCACCAAAACATCAAAGCTTCCAACCCTGCTCCAGGGTCGAATCACCCCTTAAATAGGCTCCAAAAATAGTTAAGTTTCTTTGGTCGAACCTATTGATGACCTAATGGCAAAAGTTATAAAACCCACTGTGTTTTTCAAACTTTGCCAACTTTTGACAACTTAGCAAGATGATGTTCAAAACCTATTTAGCTCTTGTCAACTTCTTTCCTAAAGATCAAAAACATCTAAAATCTCAAAACAAAATGGTCAACATGACCTTTATGTAAAAAAAATAAAATTAACCTTCTAGATTTCCTATTGACCTATTGAACTGCCTGTTGTTCCTTGTTGTTCCTTAGGTGCTCCTGCACCAACTATTGTAGTCTCAAAATGAAAGGGAACAATGGGAGATTAGGATTAAGAAGTAGACGAATTAGAAGATGAAAGAGGATGAAGGAGATGAAAAGGAAGGGGATTTTGATGGAAAAGGATAAAAAGGAAGGAGAATTTGATGATGATGGATAGGTTAAATGCTAGTCTGTATTGAGCAATCCTAATATTTGATGTAGAAATAACAATTATGCACCAAGGTATGAAGAACCATGGTGACAAGATAACCTTTGTATGGACTTGAAACTCAAGCAATGATAAGCACGAAATGAAATATAAAATGATGCCCCATTATTCACCAATTGTGACTCACCAAGATATATATAGATCAAGGTAGTTGTAAGTAGGTGCAGTCATGGATTAAAAGATAATGATCAAAATAAAAGACTCGTTGAAAAACATGTCATTCAACCAAAATATCTCTTATCAAAGATAAGATGATGATGATGATGATGATTTATTTTCTTACATTAGGCTTGGATAATCACCTAAGGCTTTGATAAGGATGATTTTCTTATATTAGGCTTGTATAATAACATAAGTAAGGATTTGAATTGCTTACTTAAGTTTGGATAATCACTTAAGAAAATCTTTGATTTGCTTACTTAAGCTTAGATAATCACTTAAGTAAGGCTTTGATAAAGATGATGATGATTGATTGATTGGGAAAATGATAATATGACTAATTAATATTTGAAAACTAGGCTTATGATATGATTTCTATTAAGGATTAAATTTTTTGGATGCAATGATTTGATTGATTGATTGTCAAGTTTGAGGAGCTCAAGATTTTTGTAATTTGTTTGATTTTTGAAGTTTAGAGATGGGATGCAAGGATGATGATTTATTTATTATGTTTGAGATAGGATGAAAGGATGATGATTTCTTTAATATGTTTGAGATGGGATGAAAGGAATGGATGATTGGATTGAGTTGATGGGATGAGGGATGGACTCTAGATGTAAGAGACATGAAGGTCAATACATTGGACACTAAGGATATACAAGATCAAATCCTTGATATAATGTAAATGTTACCTTTGCATCTAATGCATGGGGAAGTGTAGGTGATAATAATGGATGATGGGATGAAACCAATAAAGGATTAAAGACAAACCATGATAGGTTTATTATGGATGGATGGATAAATATGATAGGTTATTATAATATGGAAGAATAGAGATGATAGTGGAATGAGATGGAATCCTAAGAGGTGGTGGATAAGAGACTACTACACATGGCACATATTTCTAGGTTTACCATAGTACTTATCCAGGGTTCCACCAAAGTGGTTTTTATATTTGGAAGGATTATTTCTCTTTAATATTTTTTGGATTTTTGGATTTTTTGGTACTTGATGAAGTTGCAATCATGGTAGATGCTATTTAATAGATGGATGACGAGGTGTAATAAATGGATATGGATGGTGTGATATGGATGATGAAGGATGCTTTATTATACAAATGGAAGGAGCTAAGGTATGATCCCTAATGTATGAATTACAAGGGTCAACATGATTCACATGTAAAGGAGTTTAGACAACCATTGGATTAAAGCGCGTCAAGGGGCCACCATCAAATTTTTGTTGAGAGACATCACCATGGGGAATGGAATGATAGGATGGATGTATGGATATGTGGGGATTAGGTGAAGTGTATGGTTTGTGTGAAGATGATGAGGATGAATACTTAGGATCAAAAAGCTCATTTCTTGATATTTTCTTTGACATATGCCACTAGTTATTTTAGATGTAGGGGCATGATAGGAGATTGGTTTTTCCATTCTTTTATTTTAGACTTTGATTTTTATGTGCCCAATAGTGTTTGATTTTGGTTTTGACTAGAGGAATTTTATTTTCTTTTCATTTTTTCTTTTGATTTTGGATCTCTATTTGATAAAGGATTTTATTTATTTATTTTTATTGATAGCCTTGTTCTTTTTGGATGATACTTGTTGATCCAAGTCTAAGTGGTGGATGGATGTGGACGAGTTGGACGTGTTGGATTAGATGGTAAAAATATATGGTTCATGGAATAGATTGGTGATGCCTTCAACAAATTCTTTAGGACTATCCTTTTTAGCACAGTTAATATCAAAGGAAGCTTACACATCCTTAATGAGTTGGAAAGAAGCCTTAGTACAGGCAACATTAGGAGATGCATACCCTAACCTAAGATGTTTGATATGGAAGGATTGTAGCTCATGATATGGAGTGGAAAGGAGAGTGTATATGGAAGGGGATGATCTTGGATGTCTTCAATAAAATCATGATCAAAGATCGGATTATCATAGATATTGTGATTAAACATAGGATTATCATGGACATCAAAAGATTGTGATGAAGTGGATAGTTGTGGGGGATCTTGGTATGCATGGGAATCTATATAGAAGGCCTCTAGCTCATATTATCCAATGCCAAGGTCTTTGATTTGAGCCTTGATCGTTGGGATAGTGAGAAAGGTGGGAAATGATGAAGAATCAATGTATGAAGATGAATACGGTGATATAATGTTGGTAGGGAAATTTTATGAATGGCCATGACTTCTTTGCACAAATTTAGAATATTAGAATGGGTTTGGATCATCATGGATAGCCACTTCAATTCCATTATGGGGGAACTATATGGATTGATAGAATGTGGATGGAATGACTTGTATGGCATGGATCCATGGATGGTCAAGGAGGATATTATAGGGGAGATCAAGTTCTAATATTTGGCAAGTGGTTTTAAATATAGCTAGTTTGACCTAGATGGGTCACTTTATAGTGCCTTTAGATTCATGCTCAGATATTTCATATGCTTTGATGGTAATTTTTGTTTTGGGATTGATAGCATCATTAGAGTATCTTAGCTATTTTATTAGACTTAGGTTGCAAATATTAAGTCCAAATCCACCATCTACGAGGACAAGTTTTATTGTGGTTTTATGGATGTGGACTTGAAGGTAAAGTGGGTTGTTATGAGATGGATTAATGGAAGGAATTTATTTGAACAAAAAGGTGACAGATTGTAGAGATGATAAGTGTCCTATCATGGCTTGAAATTGAACAAGATCAATGTCATTAGAGACATAGGATTCATGGAAAGATTTCTCAAGGAGGTTCTGGATGGGAGATGTTTTGAGTAGCTCAAGGATATATATTTATGATGGTGTTTTATTTAAGTGGTCAAGGATGCTATAATGACTTGTAAGTTGGGAGGAGGGAGAGGGTCCTCGAAAAGTGATTTGACCATGTCTAGTAGTGTAAAATTAGGTGCTTTGATAGTTATGGTGGCTACTTAGGAAGGACTTTGTTCAATGCGATTAATGATAGAGTTTAACAAGATATTTGTGTTGTATGTATAAGGCATTGTGCTATATGCTAAAGTTTTACCATCATTATGCTAAGGATAAGGCTGGTTTTATATACCCAAGTTTTCATTAGGAATGTGTGGCCTTCGATAGATATTTCTCCTCAATCAATAAGATCTTGGATGTAATTCCTTTGTTTCATGCATAAGGAGGTTTTATATCAATGGAATCTATGGTAGTCACAAAATTCATGTCCTTTTTACCAAGATGGTTTAGGCACATCTAGACCAAGGGGTTTAATGGGTGGCAATTAGATAATGTTTGGTTCACCCAAGGGGTTATATTCTCATCTAGTGTATTGTTTAGGTTGATCTTTAGGGATAACCACATGTTGTTGGCAAGATAGATTGTTGTGAGATGATGATGGTGACAATATTTGGATATTTTGAACATGTTTTAAATCAGTCACACCATCATTGACCATTTTTTTTATTTTATTCTTGTTGTGCCTTTAGCACACACACCCCATTTAGAACGGCAACCCTCTTTTATTTTCCTTCACTGGGTCACTCCTTGCCTTTTCCTCATTTTGTGTGCCCCCTGTTTTGAGTCCCAAGTGTTCAAGGAGTCCTAAAATCATCTTGAATTGGCCAAAGTTCACCACCTAAGAAAATTCTAAGTCTTTCACCTTTGCGGGTCTTCATTGTTAGTTTTCCCTTTGCTTTTAAAGACTATCATCCTTCACTCAATGCGGGTCTTCCCATGTGGGTTTCCCTTAGTTGGATTTCATCTTACTCTCGTTGTTTTAGTGATGACTAACCCAAGGAATCTTCCCACATGGCATGCCCCGCATCCTCTGTCGTCACCCCCTTCATTGACCTGCCAAACAACAATCATCCAACTGCCATCTGCCTTGCAAGTCCCAACCTTCCCACTGCTAGAATTTTTGAAAATTGTGCTCACCAACCTCATTGATAGTTGTACAGACAATTAATGTGATTCATTAATGGCTAATTTCCTATAAATAGCCAAGTCAACCTGCCATTTTCATTCCTTTCATCAAAGAATTTTTCAGGAGCTCTGCCAACCTTCGCCACCTTCATGCCTGTGCCCACATGATCCTTTAGCCATCTTGAGCGCTGCAGTCGTCAGATTCTTCACTAGTTTTTGTGGGATATTTAGGTAGGTTTTCTGCCGCCACCCTGGTTATGTTCTTTTTATTGGGTTTTGTAAAATTGTTAAAATCTTAAAGGGAAAACCCTTAGACTGGTTAGAATGCCAAAATCTGCACCTCCCCATGATGAAAAAACTTTGAAAATCCCTCAATATGGTTCATTTGGGGCCCTATGGAACTCTAACCCCTAGTCGTCATTCTTCACCAGAGCATTCACACTTCTATAGACAACAAACCTCCTTTCACCATTTAAAATTCAAACATTAAGTCTGAAACCATTGCCCTTGGCAGGCCTCCACATGCAGGTAGATGTCGCTCCTTTGTCGTGACCCATTGAAGCGAGGGAAAAACTAAGTAAAACGGGAACCTTAGAGATGTTGTGGGTCCACTTTTTCAAACTTCCACATGCGGGCGACACTTCATTCTTCACTATTTACAAATGGCCATCTAACCTCGCTGCCCCACCTTGCAGACCCCGCAAGACTCGCATCTGCCAACCTTGCCACACACTAAAGTTTCCTTCATGAACCACCCACTCCAGAATTCCATCACCCCTTTACCATCAATGTTAATGCCTTCACAAGTAGCCAAGGTGACACTCCTTCCCGCATCATGAAACTCATGGTCTCCTTCGCCCTATGAACTTGCCCAACGAAAACCTAAGTCTTGATCTCCTTGCAGGCATAACCATGTGGAATTCCATCCGCAAATTTCCCTATCCTCTTCGCCATCTATTAAGTGGCCAATGACCTTCACCCATCCACCTTGTAGACCCTGAACTCATGATTTCCTTGAGCTTTCATCAAAAATTGGCTAAGTGAAGGATACGTTGCAGGTAATTCCTTATGGGTCGCCATTATGTGACTACCATTTGCAAACGATCATGCCTTGTCATTTCACATGGAAAAACCTACGCTCGCCTCCGCCATCCAACCCTCCTGAAGTAAAGCAATCGATGTTAGGGTCCTTTGCGGACCCACCTAAGCAGGTCGCTGGCTGTGGGGCATCGCCTTGTCTTTGTTGTTTGAAAATGAACATCCCTTAACAACATTTCATAGCTCCCTGCTTGCATTTCCATGAATGACCAAACATTGAAAAATGAATCCAAGACATCCAAGCCTCCTATGAATCCCACAATGTGGGATTCCCTTTGTGGGATTCCTCTTCTAGAACATCATTTCTGAATGGTGGAGTTGTAAATAGCCTTGAGGCCACCTGCCTCTGCAACTTTTTAGTCCACATTAGCCAAATGATCAAATTAACACATCCAAGGATCTCGTAGGAGAGTGAAAAACATTCCTAAATTCTCAAGTGCCTTGACCAACCCTTAAATTCCAATTGTAGATATTTGAGTGTGGATGGATGCTTAGGGGTAGTCGTGACCCTAGACCCATTTCACCCTAAGTCATTCCAGGCAACTACTAGCCTAGGGAAACTCACATCCCTAGGCCCGCATCCTCATAATTGACACTAACAAGTGTTAAATGATGAATTTAAAGGTATTTTATGATCTTTGATGATGGAATGTTGATCTGACCCTCGTATCTATAGGATTTCACTAATGCTCCCCTAATTTTACACATGAATATGCTTACTACATTTGTGTTTGCAGGATTTATGGAATCTGCTGTGGGACCACCAAGACCATCAGAAAAAGAGAAGGGAAAGAAGATCACCAAGGCACCGACAGGAAAAGAAGATAAAGATCAAATGAAATATCAATTCCAGGGGGTGGACATCACCTCCAAGGTCACTTTAGACTAGAAGACAATTTCGGACACCAATCTTGGAGATATAGATATAGATGAGTTCAAGCAATGGGTCATAGTGAACCCAACCACTAACAATGCAAGAAGGATCAGAAGAAGGAATCTCGCCAAAACAGCTAGCTTCCCACATGCTCTAGTAGCCCCAGAGCTTGTAATGGCATTCAAGGAAGCCTACCATGGGGGTTTTGGGAAAATTATTGATCATGAAGGTAGAATACTAGCAAACTTGTCAGCCTAGTCCATAGGCAAGACATTCCACATCCCCACAATCGACCCTATGGAAGAAACTAAGAAGGGGTATGTAGAAAACATGTGGAAGGTAGACCCCTAAGGTTGTAAAAATTTGATCAACTTGTATTGGTTGAAAGAGAAGAGGGGCAATGCTACTAAGGTGCCCTAGGAGCTATTCTATAATGATTTCTACAAGGACTATCATGATCAAGTGACTCTCCTTAGCAGGGTGATGGGCATTCCTATTGCTACCTATTTCCAAGAATGGATATTCTACTTTATTGAGGAGATCATCAGAGGTAAAACCAAGTTCCACTGGGTGAAAATGATCAACAACTTGCACAATTAGTTGATGGTTGTAAAGAAGATGCCACAGTTCTATATGACCTACTTGGTGTCCTCCTGGCGGCGTCAATTGCTTACAAAGGATTATTTGTTGCTCAGAGTCAGACTCCAAGAAGGGAGCTAAAAGTATATGATAAGTACCCACAAATGCAATATTGAAACTTCAAGAAGGACTATCATAGAGTGAATGATGCCTTTATTGGGCATATCATCATACTTCTTGGAGGGGACTTCGAAAGAAGAGTCTCACATAGTGCTCGTGCATTCATTCACAAATTTTGGTACCTTTTCATATAGTTCCCAAAGTTTACTTATATCAAAATAGAGAACTTCTCTAAGAGGCCTTACAAGCTGCCCCAGTACCTGAACAACTGGATGATCATAATTGAAAGCTCCTGACAATTACATAATACTCATACTCTATTGAGTGATAAGCAAAGGGTGGACATTCAATACCTTCTCCCCTTTGGCCAAGGCATGTATGCTATTCTTGCATCCCAATGCACAAACTACTTAGAGAAGGAAATAGTGGAGTATAATCTAGATCTTCACATGGCCAAACCTAGAATGGACCCCTACGACAAATTAAAGAAGTTTGTAGCAAAATAATACACCCACTTGCCTCATATTGAAGACTTTTGGGAAAATTTTCAAGATGATAAGGAGGTGTGCATGTGGCACTACATGTGTATGATCGCCTAATTTGTAAATTCAATTAATCTCTTCTCAATGCCTGACTAGATCGTGGAGGACGAGGACACCATTTTGGATCCAAGGTATGATGTTGTGGCTAACTTTCCACTACCACTAATGGACTGGGATGAGGAGGAGGTCAATGACCTTGATATCATGACTAAGATGGTGGAGAAAAAAATGAGGTAGTGGGTTGATGCCCAAATCACTTAGCTAAAGCTACAAGGGGTTACATTAACATATGGTGAGCTCGAAGATGAAATCAAGAGTGAAACTAATAGTGGGGAAGCTGCCACTCCAACCAAAGAAACCCCAAAATCTCATCCAGCAACATGATCAAGAAAGAGGAATGAGGTATCAATGTGACAACCTAAGCCTAAAGTCTACTCAAGAAAGCCTACTCAAGAAAGCCTACGAAAGGGGAATCCTCCAAAAAGGAAAAGAAGTCAGGAGAGTTCATAGAAATTCCCACAATACAATAAGATCCCCGACATGAAAATGAAGAAGAGGCTGAGAGCCCGCAATCACCACCTCTTGCCTCTACCCTACCCAGTGTTGTCGTCATTGCTACTACTCTGCCTCTCGCATCTTAGGCACTACCAATCTCATCCCCACCTGCCATGGAAATCTATGTTCCCCTAGCTTCCATCTCACCTACAACTCCCATCATGGTGTGGGATTCTTCCTCCACTACAACCTCTCCATTATCATCCTCCTCACTATCTCCTTCTGCTACAATTTCCCTAACTACTACAACAACTATGCCCTATCTCACTCTACTGAAGGCCTTTGTGAGACATATGCAAAATATACCCATGGAACTCTCTAGGGTATTAATGAATCTTGTAGTGCAAGCTATGATGGCCCAAGGTGTAGCTGGTCTCCTTTTCCCTCCTCAAATAGAGCCAGCAAAGATGGAGGCTACAATGCAAATATCAAAAGAACTAGAGAGACCCCAAAAGGAGGCTGTAATGGAGACAACTAAAGAATCAGAGGATCCTTTTAAGGATGACTATTACAAGAAAACTAAAAGTGGGATAAATGTGACTATAGATGAGGTGGCCTATGAAGAGGAAAAAGAGTCACGGTCTTTGAAGAAGGATATAGAGGCAGTTAACAAAAGATACATAGTTGATACCTTAGATCAAGAGTTTGAAGAGGAGTTGTCCCAGCAGCTCAAAGATGTTGGGTAAGAAATTGAACATGAGGAGTAGCCCTCTGAAGAAAGAGATGACACTGGTGAAAAAATGGAGATGACGAAAGAGCCTATGTTGGTTGGGAAAGATAAAGGCCCTGTTTAGGAAGAATAAATGCTTCTCAAGAAAGAAAAGGGAGAGGAGGAGATCAAAACAAAAGAAGAGGAAAAGGAGAAACTTGAAGAAGAAGTTGAACTTAGAAAGAGCCCCGAGCCAGAACGTCATGAGAAGCTCCAGCAAAAAGTAGAGAAAGCCCCACCAATAGGGGATATCATCAAATAAAACATAGCCACTACTAAACCAAATAAGAAAAAGGCTATATTGATCAAGGACTCAGATGAGCAAGAAGAAAGAACAGAGCTTGAATCCTCTGGTCATGAGGAAAGGCAACCTCAACTTGAATAAAGAGTGGAAGGTGATCATGAATCACCAAAGGGGGGGTCTCAAATGCCTGATTGGTTGCAGAAGTAGCTATAAAATAAATCCCCTATCCTCGTAGACCCGAAGACCAAACTTGAGGCTATCTTGGCACAAGTGCAAACTAAGTCAAAAGAAAAATACTTAGGGTCCATCTCATATACCACTTGGATGAATCTAGGACAGTGATAGTGATTTGTTCCCAATAATGGACAAAGCAGAGGGTTAGTTAAAACACTCCACCATAACTGGAACCATGTAAGCAGAATAGGAAGATAGGATTAATTCTTCTAGGGGTCGACAGCCATAGCTGAGAAATGACATGATCAATCCTCTGGCGAGAAGTAACAGCCCAAGTGATGAACCTCAAGCAACACGAAGCAATGGACATCCCTAGAAGAAGATAATTCCTCGACTACATCCTCCAATACCCTAGTTAAGCATTCCCAAGATCTAATTTCTAAGACATGAGAAAATGGAGGAATTCTAACGCGCCAATTCTGTGACATTTCTAGATGTGTTGTGGCTAATGGTGATATATTGGCTATGTTTTCTCCAAACAACCAATAAGTTTTGGGAAATAAAAAGCAACTTGAGGAATGGAGGAGAGACCTGTACTAACTTCCCGAACTATAGACTGTATTATCTTAAAACTCTAGCCATCCTAAAATGCCTCGAAGACATGGGAAAAAGGTGGATATCCCTGCAAGACTAATGGGTGGAGATGTGGGAAGATGGGCATGTACCACAAAATATATTTCCTAAAAAGAGTGCTCCATGAAGTAAAATTTTGACCTTGAATGGGCCGAGGAACACAAGAAGGATAGTGAGGGAATACCTCGAAACCTATGACAAATTACATATGCCTACTATCACATAGATCCAGAAGATTAGGTCAGATTTCCACAAGAAAAAAATGGTGTCTACAGATCAATGGATGCCTGAATTCATGGATTTTTCTTACAAGAGCTCGTCCATTCGAACAAGGATCACACCTTAAATGTACAAAGAATTAGGAGTCGATCATAGATTGCATCTAGAAGTTTCCACCTAGCACCCAAATATTATCATGTATGCTTTTGAGTAGATGGGTAAATTCGTGAATATGTAATATATAGAAAAATGAAGGAAAGCTTGTCATTGATGATGAGTTCCTCGCAGTGTAGCTGTAGCCAAAAGAGCAAACCACTATAGGACAAAAGTGCTACAGTGCTAGGGAACTATAGGAAAAAATAGGGAAAAAGAAAAAGAATGTATTTTATATTAGTAAATTTTGGGGGTAGGTGAAACCCTAGCTTGTAATGAATCTGAGCCATACAATATAAATCAATCCTATCCATTCATTTGGGCTTTAGAAAACTATAAATAGGGGGTCTCCTCTCATTTTCAAAGAAAGAGTTGAGTTGTAATGACATGCTGCAAAAAAATTAATAGAACTTCATTGCTTTTGGTGGATTCTTGAGTTTCTCACATGTTGCATGATTCATCTTCTCAATTTTGATAGATTTAAGTTACTTTAGTTTGCTATTCTAAGTGTTTTAAATTAGTTTTAGTAACTTAGCTTTTGTTGTCCATTGATTTTGAAGAATACTATGGTGTTGATGCTTTCCATGTTCATTCTATTTGCTGGTTATTGATGATAAGTAGTTGTGTAAAGCTAGTCTAAACATGAATTCTCTATTGCACTTAAGTTTCATCTTTGATTTATGATTTATGGTAAATAAATAGCTGAAAATCTATAGACCCCAAAAGATAGCACTAGTTCCATGATACTATGTGTTTTGGTTTAGTGGAACTTAGTTATAGGAAGGTTGTCCACTGTAGCATCCTCCATTGTCATTGTTCATTGGTAGTTGCAAGTATAAGAACTTCCTCCTCCCTTTTCCCTTTTGAACTTTCTTTGAATTATTAGTTTAGGAAAAGTTCTAGCATCATTGTAAAGCCAAATATGATGATAAAAGTGGAGTTTTAGAGTGTTGTTTTTAACTTGCAGCAATTGCATGTCATCCTTAAAATCTCAAGAACTCCATTTAGAGATCCAATCTCCTTCCAACTTAACAACTATACATGCCCCTTGTGATTACTAGCAAATCACATCAATCCACTAAGTTATTTTTACAATTCATGACCTGACACCCGAGAGACCTTGGGATAATTTTTTGCAACTTGCTTGTGGGAAGTTGTATTTCAAGAGAGGTAGTGCACTTGTGTGTTGCCTATGTTGAGAAGTGAAAAAACACCCGTCTACAAAACTGGCACTAGAAGGAGGGCCTCCCTTTTGTTAAACTGAATCGCATTGGTTCATTCTCCCCTAAAAGATTCCAAAGAATATTAAGATCTACACCTAACAAAGGGGAATTCCAAGAGCTACCTCCCCCTACTAAGTCTAAGAGAGCTAAAAGAGGGGAAGCAACTTCATCAACCTTATCCACTCCATCCACTTCATCTCCATCTTCACCTCTTCCCTCCATCCATCTGCACCATACTCTTGCTTCCTTTTTAGCACCCACCCCTTCTTTTTAGCCACCCCAAGTTGCCTTCCAGTTGCTCGCTTCCCACAACCAGGGCGCTGCTCCTGCCCCAACCCCTCAATTCTAACGAGCTTCATCAAGCCTTTCTGCTCCTTTGCAACACCAAGTCACTATTTCAAATCAATCGCCACCTCCACCTCCCTTCATGGATTGGCTGGGAAACAATCCTTCTTTGTTTTCCTTCAATTATTATCATGACATGCCAAAGAATCTAGAGAGCTTTTGCACGAAGTTTAATCCTCGTGATCCGTAGAGAACAACAGAGGAACATATCAAGATCTTTCAAACAACATTGAAGGACATGCAAATAGATCATGAGGACATGGCTTTCTGAATCTTTCCTTATTCCTTGGGGGAAGAGGCCTTCTACTAGTACATCAACTTGCCAATGAGATCAATCACTTCTTGGGATCTATTGAAGAACTCCTTGCAGAAATATAAGATTCTAATCAGCCCTTCAAAATTATACGAGCAATTCATATCCATTCGAAGGGAAGTCAACAAACCAATTAGCTCCTTCAATGATAGATTTCATCATGCATATATGAGGTTGCAAGCTCCATACATGGTTATTGATCCTTTAGCTCAATTGGTCTATTACGTTTCCTTGGACAACCTCATTCTTGCATTGGTAAAAAGAATGTGCCCACCCCTAGCTAGGTTGGTAGATGCCTATGCTAAGGCGATCATAGCACTGATTTGGGGGAAAATATTTTTGGTCCACTACCTTCTTTGGGGTCATTTTCCATCCAACGCAAGCTCGCAAGCATTCACTCTAAGCCCCAGTTTATCAAACACCCATTATGAATCAAGTCCCATAACTACCCTCGGTTCTTCATCCTCGCGACAAATCCATTGAACTAAAGGCCTCTCATGCCTCATTGCATTTAGAAGGTAGCAACAAGTCTATTCTCAACCATCTCAAGTGCCTACATATCTACAAGGGTCTGAGTTCCCGCTCATTAAGCAAAACCAACCAGCAGTGCATCCGGTCTTCCTCCAAAACCAAGCATCGCAACCAAACAACACAGAGAAGGATCAGATAGATGAATTAACAAAGATGATCAAGAAGATGTCAAGGGAGATGACACACTTAAGGAATCAGAACAACCAGTTACAGGCTTCCCAACGAAGCATTCAGGCTAACCTCAATTGGGATAATAGAGACAACCGTGATGTGAGTGCCTCTTCTAGGAAGAATTACGAGAGAGGACAAAATTCCAATCAAAACTTTGAAAGGAGGCCTTCACAGAGACAGAACCGTACATGGAATACAAGGAAAAACAATGGAGGCATCCCTACCCCTCTTGAGCAGTTGACCAATGTGTACAAAATGACAAGTGGGGTATACTTAGCTAAGATAGCTTTGTCTGAATGGTGTCAGATCCATAAAATGAATAGGCACTCAGAATTGGATTGCCCAGAGTTCTAGACAACTGCAGAAATCATTCAAGTAGAGGTTTAGAATGTTGTGGATGGTACAGGTTGTAGAGACATAGTTTTATCATAACCATATGACTCTTATGTGCTTGTGGTCAATCAAGCCCCATTTCCACGAAGTGCAAGCAATGTGCTTGAAAATGAGATCACTTCCTCAAAGGACGAAGAAGCAAAAGAGGTAAGTAGCGAAGACCCTCCATCCTAGCTTTCTACTTCCATAGCTAATGCTCCCGTAAAGGAAGGGGAGTCATGTGAAGATGGGGTCCAGATGTTTAACCAAAGGGAAATCCCCTATAATTTAAGGAGTCGACAAGTAGGAGGACCTTTTATGAGCTCTATTCCACCCAATAACTTTAGCACTCCAGCTAACCCAAATGCTAGCAACAACCTAGGTTATCCCCATGTACCCCTTAGTACTTCAACAAAAATAGGTAACCAAATAAAATGCAAAACTAGTTTGCTAGCTCCTCCGAAGGAAAATCCTTTGAAGTTGAAATTGAGCAAATGGGCAAATATTTGGCTAAAGAATTTAAGAAGGTTAAAATAGGCTTGTCGCCTACAAATTTCTTAAAGTCCCAATAGTTATGAATGCTTTCTTTAGAATGGTTAATGGGGGTGCCTCTTCCAAGTCAACACAAGAGGTACTTTCCAAGAGAGTCTCCTTTGATGAGTCACAAAATGAGCCTATAGTCAAAGAAATCTTAGGCAAGAAAATAGATGCACCTTCAAATTAGCAAATGGGAAAGCAACCCGCTAAGGAGAAAAACTAAGTGTCAACTAAGGACAAGACCAATCAGAAAGATAAAAATCAAGTAGCTCAAGAAGACACACCCATGGGCTTGTTCCAAGGGAAATTAGAAATGTCGCCCTTCCTCAACACTATCAGGATATTCGGGAAGAATCCTGCACAATTGTCTACTCAATTCAAGAGCATCGGTCAATGTAATGCCTCTTGTTTTATGCAAGGCATTGGGAATAGTCCCCACCCCTTCTCGATGGAAGGTGACTCAACTAGATAAAATAGAAGTCAATATAGTTAATGAAATCAATTGGGTACCTATGCAAATTGTTGCTGACCCAAGAGTGTAGCAAGTCACTAACATTCAAGTTGCAGATATCCCTGACACATACGACATAATACTGGGAAGAGATTTCACTAGGGAATTAAAAAAATATGTTGTGACTGACTTTTCTCACCTGTGGCTTCCATGGAAAGGGTTTCCAAACCAGATCTACATTGATTGAGAGCCATGCATGAAGTTCCTGATCACAGAGTACAACAATACTAATGAGGTGTTGTTTGCTAAAACAGAGTTAGGAAAATACTGCCCTATGGCCTATCAAGAAGAATCAGACTCTCAAGAAGAGGAGGTGACTGAAGAAGTTCTCCTCATGTTGTGCGAACCTCCTACCAATCTAACTTACACACCCCAAAGCATAGAAATGTTGGTTGAATCAGATAATGAGGAATCCAATGACGGTGGTAATTTGGGATTATTGGACAGATTTCAAGAATTTATTTAAAGATGTGTGTAGGATCAGCTCCGTTTAGGAGCGAGAATAGACTTTCAAGAGCTCCTATTACCCAATTGGTGTAGGGTACACAATGCTAGTCACTCAGAATTTGAAAGTTGCCTTTGTCAGACAACCATCAAGCATATCAAAGAATAAGTTACACCGAAGGAAGAACTCCTGATGGGATAGCCTAACCATATTAATTTTGAATTTGCACCTTCATCAGAAGCTGTTGATGCAAATGTGCAACTAAAGAAAGATGGATGCATGATCAGCCTTGGAGCTAAAGAATCCTCTAAGTTTTGATGTTGTGCTTTGATGGATCTAAATCCAAGTAGGGAGTAGGAGTTGGTTTTGAACTCATCATCCCCCCAGGTAAGACGTATTTTTCTACTCATAGGCTTCAATTTTATTGCACAAATAATGTAGCATAGTATGAAGCATTAGTCCATGGTCTTTTAATGGCTCTAAGAAAGAAATTAAAAATGTTGCAAGTTTTTTTGGTGACTCAGAGCTCGTGGTAAAACAAGTCAAGATGTTGTATTCCTACCATGATAGGAGACTAGAAAATTACAGACATGGAGTCTGGGACCTCAGAGAAATTCTAGATGCCTTTGATATCCAACTAATCCCTCATTCCAAAAATCATACGGCTGATGCCTTAGCATAGGTAGCCAGCATGTTGCAACTCCTTTCTTTATCCAGCTTGAAGAAATTCACTATTGAGCTTACTTACATCCCATTGGTGCCAGAAAACATTACCAACTTCCAAGTATTCAATGATGACAAGCATATCTTGGATTTCATTACCAGCTTTGATGTATTTGCAACTCAAATAATTGATGAGACAAAGCCTAAAGAGGCTAAATTGGATATAGAAAGGGGTCACCAATCTAAAGACCAACATGATTCCTAGGGGACTAGTCCAACTTGAACGAATATATGACTTAGATCATATCAAAGATCAAGATCAGCAAGCAAAGAATGCTTCTATTGATAATCAATGTGATGCCCACAACCTAGGGACTAATGAAGAAGTTAAGAATGTGTTTGTTGGTAAGGTGTGCACACTAAAAGAAAAGAAAGGGATTGTTGATGCCCTATGCAAATACCATGATGTGGTTGCTTGGAGCTATGAGGATTTAAAGACATATGACACCTCGATCATCATGCACACTATCCCTATCAATGCACTGTTGGAGCCCATAATCTACAAAGAAGTTTAGAAATTGTTGTCTGCCTAAATCATATTCCCAATCAGTCAGTCCACATGGGTGGATAATTTGGTTCCAGTTAAGAAAAAGAACAGAGAAATCCAATTATGCATGGACTTCTACAACTTGAACAGAGCTTCAGAGAAGGACAACTGCCCAATGCCCTCATTGGATGAACTATTGCAGATAGTCAATGGATCTCAAATGATGTCTTTCTTGAACAGATACTCTAGTTACAATCAAGTCATGGTACAATATGAAGACAAGCATAAGACAACGTTCACCACCAAGTGGGGGACCTTTGCATATAGGAGAATGCCATTCGGATTGATGAACGCCAATGCAACATTCCAACGTGCAATGGATATTTCCTTTAAAGATCTGATTAGAAAATGCATTTTCATCTACATGGATGATCTTATGATGTTTTCAAAGAAGCAAGAAGATCATTTTTCTGACTTGCGTAAAGTCTTCCAGAAGTGTAGAGAATTTGGTATATCTTTGAATCCAAAGAAATGTATCTTCAGAGTCATACAAGGAAAATTGCTCGGACATGTGATCTCAGAGAGAGGAATCTTGATAGACCTTGAATGCATTCAAGCAATTCTTAAGATTCAGCTCC
>VDFB02022779.1:0-21438 GCA_007258455.2 Sequoia sempervirens | reverse complement strand
TTCAATACATATAAACATAACACATATTATTTAATCAAACCGGCAAATGTATGTATATATCATATAAGAAAATATATTTACATATATCATAAAAGCAAAATGTAAATTAAAGATCATCTACTGTCGAATACTAAAGATCAAAAAACAAGCGAATGTATGTCTAGATCATATAAGCAAGTGTAAGAGATCATCAAATATCAAATACTATTTTAAAGATCATCATATATATAAATCGCCAACACATGTGATAAAGATCATAAATCTAGAATGCATGGCCTCCAATAAGAACAAGTTCACTCCTGTACTTTAATGGCCATCTGAATGAGAACGTCCTTCCTCGATGGATGTGCCGAGCCCGCAAATGTACTCTTTTGTACAAGATGTGTTAAATACATATAATTTTTATTAAATAAATTTTATGAAAGTTATTTTTAAATGAACTTGTATTTTTAAATATCAATCTACAACTTGTATTTATCTATGCATACATAAATATATATTTTATGAAAACTCACATGTCCACTAATAGTAGATTCATCCACAGAGTCACATCGATCATGCACATGATCTGGACCAAGGCTAGGAGTGATATGAGGTATGTCCACCTATACCAATATATATACACACATATATATCAACTTAAATGAATATCTAGTTAAAAAGAAATTTAAAAAATAATGAAAAAAGAATTGAAACATGCACATGCACACATACATGCACATCATTTGATATCGGATGACCTGTTAAGTCCTCTCGCAGAACATTCGCCTTCCACCATATGGACCAAAAACGATCAAGTTTATCAATTAATATCTCGTGACCCATCCGACGCATCCCATGTCGTACAAAATGATGAATATAGAGGACTATGATGAGATGGTACCGGGCATACGAACCGTAACTAATCAACATATCAAGAAAACCCATAGTCTGTGCAGCTACCGTATGAACTGTAGGTGGATTCTGATGCGAACTAGTGGTCGGCTGAGAGTGATGGGATCCTCGAACTGAACGACCTCTATGTCTCAAATGATCTCTAACATGCTCTATACCGATCCCATTGTCTGATGCAATGTGGGAATATGCCTCCAATAGGTCCTCAGCCAAACAATGTAGAGTCATGCGTGACATATCTCCTGTAAGTGCATCAAGCTGTGTAGGAGTAGGGATGCCGGTCATTGTAAAAGGATCCATGGTGGTCCACTGTGCTGAAAATGGTGTGGATCGAGAATGTCTAGATATCAAATACTGACCTACACGATCATCAGATATCCTAGTGGTGGTAGCCGCAATGTCACCTACAGTGTCAATTGCTTCCTTTTGGGAAGCAACAACAACCTCATCTGCTATGGGGGCTAGAACTGGGGTGAGAGCAGGAGACCTATCACCAACTAATACCCTAAACATTGGGGGTGGTCTATCTGCTCGACGATAGGTGGGCCTATCAGCAATCCTACCACACCCCTGACCAACATATGGTGGAATGTCTAGGTAGTTAACTTTGAGGCCAAATGGACCTCAGCATACAACTCCACAACAAAATACAATGGAATCTGGTCATTGTCTCCGTATATACCATGTGCTAGGAAATCGTGAGTAGATCAATGAGGCCATAGCATGATCAACACATCTGGTGACCTGGTATCCCCTAACCTTATGCACATTTTGATAAAATGGAAAACAAGTGGCTTTTATCATTTCTTAGGTGACACTATCTTGTATTTGTTTAAGAGGAACATCACCATGTACTTCTTCCCGCATGCGGGAAAGAATAGCAGTCACTCTGTCTGCGGAATATGCACTAGTCCTCTCAAGTTCATCTTTTAGTTTTTCTAGACTATGCAATATTAACATGCATGGTTCACTATATATCCCTGGGTTTGCACCTTGTGCTAATGAATCTCTTAATTTTTTATCTCATTAGTAGTATTTGCAAACAAAGATTCTAGCATAGGTGAAACATGATCTACATTTTCCATGTTATATATATACAGTACACCTAAAAAAACAATAAGACTTTGGTAAATAATATATCTAGATAAAAAGAATACAAATCTAAAATAGAACTTGTAATTTAATTCATCTACTCATCAATAATATTTTCATTCTATTAACTTGATTTAAAAGAATTGGAAGACAACTATAATCTATAACATAACATCCTTAAATGGTTCAAATTTTAAATGAAACGATGAAAGAAAGAATAAGAATACAAAGATTAAAGTATAAAATCATTTGAAAATAATTGGGGATAAAAATATTTAATCTAATAGTTGTTAACATAAATGAACTTCAATTATATAGCCTTGAGAACATCAAAAAATTATAGCACATCAAAAATGCATCATTAAATGTATATTAACATCATCTGCACTCTAATTAAAAATATTAAAAACAACACGGAATACAAAGAGATGAAATTAAAAAGTTCCAACTAATGATGTTATAATAATCCTCCCCAAGTTGATCCTCTCATCCCAATCATCATACTTAATGTTTTGGTACTTGAATGTGTTGGTACTTGAATCATGTTTTGGTACTTTTATGTTATGTTTTTTAAGAGGAAGCATTTTCTCTAGTGGGCTTGATTGAGTGACAAGGTGGAGTGATTGTTGTAATGAAGAACTTGCTAGGAAAGCTAACCAAGTTAAAATGTACACCTATACATACATCATATAAACCAAGTATTGGAACATGTACACAAAATATTGGAACATGTACACAAAATATAAACGAAATAATGATATAGGACCTTAAATCCCATAACCTTGATAGTAACCACTCCCAATACTAGTGCTTTATGATGAAGATGTCAACTACAATAAGTCTCATCTATTATGAAAAGATGCTTCACTCTTCCCAATGTAACTCCTAGTACAATAATCATCACGATCTCCTTATTTAATTTTATTATAATAATATCTTGAGCCCATTGCTTACCTTTTCATTTTTTCTCACATACCACACTATAAAATTTTGGAGCTCATTTTCACTTTGCGAGAGTCTCTCGAGGGTTTTAATGGTGTCCAAATTGATATTTTTTAGCTTAATGCATCAAACTCATTAATATTTTTAATTTTAAGAAAATATTAAAATCAAAGCTCTATCAACTGTAATTTATGCCCTTTAGAAAGAATTTAGAAAAAAGCAACATTAAAGATAAGATTTTAAGTAAATGGAACACTAATCCCAACTTACACCAACCAAGTACAAATGGGTATTTAGCTTCATGGAGATTCATTCATGGTTGGTGATGGTGCATGAGTAGGCTAATAGAGGAAGAAAGACCATATGTTCATTAAGAAGAAATTGGGAGAAAAAATAAGCTAAGTTTAAATTTGTAATGATAAGAGGATCTTGATTGAAATATATATATATATAGTTCATATGAGAACCAAGGATAACATACTAGAGTAAATAAGCTTCGATAATAAAGGAATCTTGTAAGTATGGGGAAGAAAAATATATCAAACTAAATGCACTACCAAAAGATAGATCAATTGGGATTTTTTTATAGGAAAGTGTGATATTTAATTGAAATCCTAATGTATTAATGTTGTATCTTCAACAATCTTGGAATGAGTACTTGGATGCCTATGTTGTCAAAAGATATTATTATTTTACTATTAGTTCTCCTCATGTTGAAATTTCCATGAACTAGTTAGGATGCAAATCTCCACCACTAAGCTACCCACCCACTTTATGACAAGTCAATTTACGATTTAGGTATGCTAATTTTTTTGACACCTTCTTCACATTGTGAGATGTTACCAAATAATTATAATGGTCATTTGGTTTTGTGTGGATCATGAACCATGTAAGGGTGTGTTTATTGATCTTACTCACCAATAAAATGTATGCATTGAATAATTTTTGTTTTATCATCATTTTATCAACAAGCATATGCATATTTGAGGGTTTATTTAAAATTGACTAATGATATGTTGATTGAAACTATAGGATACATTATTTTACCTTAATTTTTTGGTCTAAAAGATGAGGGAAGTTCTTATTCTATGTCATATTCTTTCTTCTTTAGATGTATCTCATATTTTATTTGGGTATCCATGGATAAAGCAATATCAAGCAACATCATCTATGTCATGCCATTAAGGTATCAAATATGTTTGAACACTAGTAAAGAGGTTACAATTGCAAGAGATCCGTATATGCCTTTATTTTAGATTAAGTCATTTAACCTTAAATAATTTTAAGAACATACATAAGGATCCTCTATATAAGTGCAAGGATTATTTGCCTAATTTGTAAAATTTTCAAAAGGAATAACAATGGTGGGAAAATCAAGACAAGATGCAACAATTTAGAATTCCTAAAGGGTTTACAATTATTAGAGCCAAAGTAGGTTATATTTTGGTTTTATATTATAAAATGATTCAAGAATCTATAAGGCCAAAAGAACCATAAGCATTGCAAACTTTAGTTTAGAAGCATAAGGGATTGGATATTTTCATTCCTAAACATGGTTTTCATTAAAAAAATTACTCATGTACTATACATACATATTCATGTATATGTGAATATATCTACATATGTATACATACACATGCACGTATCTAAATATGTATATATGTATATATGTATATGTAGATATGTAGACACATTCATGTATACATACATATGTATATATGCATGTATATATGTATATACATACATTTATTTTCTATATGTATATATATACATACATATATACGTATACATAAATACACACACATATGTATGTATGTATGTATGTGTGTATGTATATTTATGTATACGTATATACATGTATGTATATGTATATGTGTATGCATACATGTATATATATGTATATATGGATACACACACATTTTGGTTTTGTTTTGTAAGCATCCTCTTTTGAGGACAACCCTTTGTTGATGATGTTGAGTATTAGTTTGTTGTAAGTGTGTTTATTATTTTAATATCATTTTAAAACAATATTTTATTTATTTATAAATTTTGGTATAATCACTAATTTTATAATATGTTTGTGTGTGTAGGTTGAGTTGCATAATTGTTAGGGGCACACACAATCAACACAATGCAAGATAATAACTAATTCAAGGGATCGAAGTTCAGTTTCTAGTCAAGCAAAGAGAGGCAGAATGTTTCATTAATAGCATTTGCTACACATACATAAACACTTTTATATCTTTATGACACATTCATAACTATTTTCATGAATATATATTGGTGATATTTTGTAGTCTAAGAGACAATGTTGGCCTCATGTCACTGTATATGATATTTTCATGATGTATTATGTATGTCTTCATGACCTTATCAAGATCAATATATAAATATTTTGTGCATATTCATAGCAAATGGTTTGTGCTTATTCTATCTATCTATATTACCCTTTATCTCTATCTCTCTTTATCACTATCTCTCTCACATATATATGATGTGCATGAATGTTGAATGGCATACATGTAATGAACCCATACTAGTTCTAACTCTATTTAGCCTATCAACAAATAAAGATTCAACATTGGTCTTCTAGATTTACATACATCTTAAGAATTTACTACCATAATCCATAAGACAAAGCAACAATAACCCATATGGGTGTTTAGACTCACAAGTGAAAGTCAAAATGTTATAGCTAGCTATCCCTTCACTAAAAAATAGTAGGGTTTTTAGTTCAAACAAGGAATTACCCCATTTTATTGTATGGTTCTATATACTAAAACCCTATCTCCAATAACACACATAAAGTAAAAAAAATATCTACTATGTTTGGCTTCATGAATGCAACACAAGCTTCTAAATGTCCTAGGTAGAGCAATAGATTTCCATTCACATAGTAGAAATTACAAGCTAATGCTTTTTAACATGATTTCTAGAATTTCATACAAGAATAGCTTTTTCTCTTACATTACATATAAAAATACTAAAAAGAACCTTCATAAAAAATCATACCTCATTACCACCAAGTAAAAACAATAAGGTTTACATACTCGAATTTCACAAGCTTCAAAAATGTATAATTTGCACTACCTTCTTCCTCCTTTTGCCTCTATCCTCCCCTTTTCCCTCTTTCTTTTCCTTTTAATCTTTCCTTGATTTCCACCATTTTTTCCATATTCTCTACATGTTTCCCATTTCCACTTCCTTTGCCTTTATTTCTTCCCACTTTGTGAACAATAAAGTCCCACTCTCTCTTCACTTACTCATCATTCAAGTTTCCTCGAATAGCGTACCTCAACATTAATGCTTGATACTTAATATGATGGGGCCAAAAGGTGGGGTGGCCACTTTTTGGCCCCACATCTTTTTGCACTCGCTCTAATAAGGTTTGTCCTTTTGATAATAGTAATTTCCAAAGGTGGCTCTTGTTTGCATGTGGATACATTTATACCAAACATCAACTTTTAGTGATATGTGTGAAGATTTTGTAGTGGTTCTATATATTGTTCTTATTCTCTAAATATAAAGGAGGATGAATAATCAAGTCATGATGGACTAATGAAAGAAGATGAATTGAATAGTGATAGAAACTAGTCTACTATAGTTAGTGATGATGAAAATACATTATATAAAATTATGCAGGCATTCTCATATTACTTAGAATCTCTAGTGTTACAATATGAATAGTATTTTAAACACATGATAGACCTTTTTCTAGAGTGTCTCTACAAACTTGTGACCATTGAATTTGCTTGGGAGTATAGAAAATTGCATTATAATACATCAAATAATAGGGTAGAGAATGTAATTGTTAATTTTATGGTTTCCAAGACCAAACTTTGTAAATGATATTAATTGAGGGCATGAAGACACAATCAAGTCTTTGTTCTTGATGGTTTGATTTATATTTTCAATCAATGGTTCCATTTATACACACTACATGAGGAAATTGTTCAATAAGAGTAACTTATAGTTTTAGTCAATTATATTTCAATTTGTACACACTACATGAAGATATTGAACTAGCTTCATTTGTTATATGGAGATATTTTATTGTAATGTACGTAATCAATGATATGATTCTTGATTTTTTATAAGATTTAATATTATAACACCTTAACAAATCAAGCTATGACTTTCACGGTTCACTCCTACATGTATGAAATTTGCATTTTCATCTACAAGTTTGACCCTAAATTTGTAGTTTTAAAATTATTTTGTGAGCTTAACCCTACATTTCTAGTCTTTAGGAATGTATTTATCTCCATTTTTTAGACTATATTGAGAGCTATTATAATGTTTTTTTGCACTAACTTTCGGAGGAAACTCATTTTTCCTTACTCAAACCCTTGGATTATGCAAAACGGGGAAGCAAAATACTATATTAAAAATGCTTTAAAAACTTTCAAACAATCAAACAAGTGCAATTTGAATTCAACAAATTTAAAAAAAATTGCATATAGGGTTTCAAAATTAAACAAATACATGCATTTTGAACTCAAAAAAATGGAATTTTAAATACCTCATGCTCAATAGTGGTCGATATGCGAATTGGAATGATGAAGTTTGAAGAGAGGACCCGAAATTTGCTTTCACCCATGAGAAATTTTGTTGGGTCACCGTTCGGATTCTGTTCGCCGCGCGCAGGGACAGTGACTGGTAATTCACAGTGAAAGTGTGAAAGTGAAAGCACTTTTTTTGGTTTTTTCATATTCAAGGGGTTCGGCCGAACCACCTTAAATATGACTTTTTTATTAGGCTCGGTGACTGGTTCGGCCGAACCATATGGTTCAGCCAAACCACTTTGCAATGAAGAGTGTGGAAATTTCAAAATTTCCTTCCTCCACAAAAGTGTAAACCACTTATGTGGCTTCACCCAGGTACAAACTTGGGCAAGATATGTGGTGCTTGGTTGCATCTGTATACCCTGATAATGGTGTGTTGTGGCATAAAGAACCAATCAACATAATTATGAGTACAACCCTGGTTTGGATTATAATGTACATGCCTCATTACTTTCATCAATGATTCAGGTAACCTTGGTGTTGGGTAACCAAGGGAAGCTACCAGTCTAACAACAAAGTCATTTTTGAACACAACAAAATCACATTTTGTACATCTTCTATCCCAAATGTAGCACTAGTTCTGCACAGGGATTCTTACTTCATTCTCTTGTGTACACAACTTCATTCTTTTACTCCATTTCATTTCATTTTGGTACAAGATTAAATGACACAACAAAGAATATTTCCTAAAGGAAATAGGAGCCTTAGCCTTTTTAACTTGCAACCAACCCTTATGTATTTTCTCCTCAATTACAGTGCGAAATCAAATTCTACATTTGACTCAGGGTGTCGAATTATCATGGCCATTCTTATCAACCCCACTGACATATTTTCCTTTGCATCTACCCCCAAAACTTGACACAATGCATGATAAGTGTTTTTGAAATAAACTTGAAAATTTGAAATAAAGAAAGGCTCCATTTTAGAGGAAGGGATGAGGTGTATTATGTTATTATCACCCCTCTTCATATGTAGGGGGAGATGATCACTTCGATATGTTCTTCTCAACCTCTTGTACTCCTGCTCCAGTTTCACTAAATTTACCTCTGTTATAGCTTGTTTATTCAGGTTAAAACACTTGATAATAGCCTCTCTTGAGACATCAACTAAGTACCCACCATTTGGAAGCCTAACAATTTTGGTTGGGGCATGGTAGCTATGGGAAAGGGATTTAATGAGCTCAATATCAATGAAAATATTAGGAACAATCAGTTTAGCTAAATCAAGGGTCCACGGGTTTGAAGTTGGAACCTTACCATTCCTATTTCGATAGAAATACCAATAGAGGTTCCAACCCGACTGAGGAACAATGGGGATTGTACATCCTTAAGCTAAATCTCTAAAAACCTTTTTGGTTCCTTTGACCACTGAACCAGGTAATAAATAAAGAAATGGGGACTACATGGAGGGTCTACTAGTTTTGGCTTCATCCCTTTTGACTCCTGCTTCAGCCTTCTTTGGTGCCATTTTATAAATTTCATAAAGAGTGATGAGCAAAACTTACCTGGTGATATAATTCGTCTTGAAGAATTCCCTTTATTCCTGCACTCTGAGCTCGTCTACAACTTGGTTTTAGTTGTTCTGAATGGAAAATCTAAACTTATTTCATGTATTTTATCATCAAGATACATTTACTCTTGAATTATAAATTCTCACAATTAAAATCTTTGTATAGAGCTCAATTTTATATTTCAATGTTGACTGATGTGATTGGTATGCTTTAAATGACCCAACGACTGATTTACCACACTACCTCATGTCACTTTTCACTCCCCCACGGTACCACGGTGTCTCCTTTGTACATATATTCAATATACCGCTCTACTGCGGGTCACCTTTTTCTCTCTTGCAGTACCATGGTGTCCTTTTAATACTCCTCTTTAGTGTACCGCTCTACCACGGGCTATGTCCTGACCCCCTAAGGTATAGCAGTAAGGGGTGAAGGTTACAGTGTACTGTAATGGCTCCTTTTACCATCTTACCATGAGCTACTTTGTAATGGGCTGCAATAGAGAGGTATGAGGTGAGGGCTATGTGGGGTGGCCAATGCGGTAGCGGTATAGTGGTAAAGGGAAAAAATGGATTGCGATAATGTGACTTTTTATGAAAATGATATTTGGGAATTTTGGATTTCAATTGATAAATTCCTTATAATTTTTATGAAAATTTTGGTTCCAACAGTGGCTCCAGTTGGGGATGAGTGATATACCAATCACTGGAAGAATCCATAATATCTGCGGGTGTAGACCAAGCTTTCAAAGGATATGAAAATGAAAATATGGTGAAGATGGAATGAAAATGGATATCGAGGTGAAAAATGATGGAGATGGAAATGATCCTACACTACTATACATGGAAAGAAGTTTTGTTTTTAATGAGGGAATTCTAGGATTGTCCATGTATTGGAGAGTCCTAGTACCTTTTTTATTTCCTAAACTACTGTGCATGGAAAGAGATTATTTTAAGAGGTTTGTGAAGAATTGTCCATGCACTAGCAATACTTAATCCTCTAGTGTTCTTCAAGAAAAGAAGTGCTTTAGAAATTGCCCATGTACTGGCAATTCTTGTTCTTCACCTAACATGTTTTGCAAATAATAAGAGTCCTCCACTCCTTTTCCAATTATAACAAAGGGACCTAACCACAAGGCTTCAAACTTTCCATGCTTTCCCTTCTCCCGACATCTAGCATTCCAAATTAGTACCAAATCATTCACCTCAAATTTTCTATCTTTGGCTTTCTTATAAAAAATATATTTCATCTGTGATTGCAACTTCATATTTTTCTTTTGAGCCATTCTCCTTATTTCATCAAGTTCTACAAGCTGCTCCATCCTTTCCTCCATTGGTCCTGTAATATCTAAATCTTCCTGAAGGATGAAATTATAAACTGGTAAAATGTTTTGCAATTATATCCTGGCTTGTGTCCCATAAATTAGTTCAAATGGAGACTTTCCAATCGCCTTCTTTATAGTAATCCTAGAGACTTTCCAATCGCCTTCTTTATAGTAATCATATCCACCCACAACCATTCTCAACTTTGAATCCCATGCCTTCTGATTTCCATCTAGTATCCTTCTTATGATTTTAAAAAGACTTTTATTATTGGATTCTGCATGACCGTTTGCTTGTGGGTGGTAAGGGGCAACATAAGAAATAGTAATGGCATATGTGTTGCAGAAATTTTTAAATTCATCAGACCTAAAACACATTCCATTGTCTATGATCAATCTTATTGGTGTGTCAAATCTAGTCATGATATTCTCCACCATAAAATTTATTACCACCTTGCTTGTTGCTTGTCTAGTTGGGATCGCCTCCACCCATTTAGTGAAATAATCAATTGCCACTAATATCCATTTATGTCCCCTACTTTATTTTTCTTGTATTTCCCCAATAAAAGAAATTCCCCATTGATGGAAAGGGGCTTCTATTTGTAAAGGTCTAAGCAGTAAGGCTCCTTGATATTTCATCTTTCTTGAGAATTTTTGACAAATTTCACACCTCCTTACATATGAAAAAGAGTTATTGAAAATCTTAGGCTAGTAATAGCTTGCCTTGAGGATTTTATGTGTAGTAGTTTTGGCAGAATAATGACCTCCACACACTCCTTCATGCATCATCCTCAAGACATTTTCTTCACGTGCATCATCTAGACACAATAATAACACTCCATCCCTATTTTTCTAGAACATGTCACCTTCTATGAATACATACTTGGATTCCTGTAACTTTAGAATTCTCCTCTAATTATCATTCAATCCTTCAGGTCACTTCATGTGTCTGAAATAATACACTATGTTTGTGTACCAAGGAGTATGTTCAATGCTTGCAATTGTACCATCCTCATTTTCTACATTACAAATTTGGTTAGCTTCAATGTTTTCTTTTGTCATTAGTTTGGCTAGACCCCGTCCCCTTACTAACTTGGTAATATGAATTTTAGACATATTCAATTCTTGGATCCTATTTGTCCATCTACATATTTTCCCTTTCACCTCTGTCTATATTAAGACATCTTTCACAGCTGCATGTGGTACATATGCAATTACTTTGGCTCCAACTAGATATGGTCTGAAAGCTTTTGTTGCTTTGACCACTGAATAAGCTTGTTTCTCCATAATATCATACTTTAACTTTGACCCCTGCAGTGATTTTCTAAAGAAGGATATAGGTTGCTCATACCTTGCATCATTCTTTTGTAACATAACAGCTCTATGGTATGGAATAAGGCAAATGAAAATATTTGGAAAGGTTTGGAAAAATCAGGAGATTTTAGAATAGGGGCTTCTTTTATGGATTTTTTGATGGATATAAAAGTGTCCAAGGCTTCTGCAGTCCAATCTATTTTTTCTCCCTTCTTTAGAATTTTGGATATAGGTTTAATAATCTCAACAAAATTTGACACAAATCTCCTAACAAAGTTAATTTTTCCAAAAAATGATTGAATGGCTTTGATAGTTTTGGGAATGGGGATTTTTTCTATGGCTTCTACTCTTTCAGGGTCTATTCTAATCCCTTCTTTTGATACAATATGCCCCAAAATCCTACCCTCTGTGACAACAAAGTGACATTTCTTAGGGTTGAGACTAATACCATATTCCAAATCCCTGATAAATATTTTCTCCAATTGTTCTATATGGTATTCTATCCTTTTGGAATAAGCAGTGAGGTCATCTTGGTACACTACCATTATAGTATTAATTAAATCTGCAAATGCCACATCCATGGCCCTTTGGAAAGTTTCCCCTACATTCATGAGACTGAATGGAATTCTCACATAAACATATGTCCCCCATGGCATAGTAAAATTTTTCTTGTATTGCTCAAACTCTTTAACTTTAACCTATTTATACCTAGAAAATCCATCCATCATTGACAAAAACTCACATCCTGTTACTCTGTTCAATATGACTTCCATATTTGAGAGAGGGTAATTATCTTTAAGGGAGGCAACATTTAAATTTCTGAAGTCTACACAGTCTAATATCCCCATTTTTATTTCTTACTGGGACCAAGTTTGAGACCCATGTTGAATGTCTAATGGGCTTGATAATACCTCCATCTTTGAGCTTTTCCAGCTCCTCTTGCATTTTAGGCTCCAAAGTTGGGTTGATGGGTCTTTGCTTTTTCCTAAATGGTTTTGCATCTAGTTTTAATGGAATCTCATGTTGGAATAAGTTCTCTCTATATGCTTTGAGATCCTCATAGGACCATGAAAAAACATGCTTGTACTTTCTTAACAGTGCAATTAGCATTCTTCTAATTGTTGGACTTATTTTTGTTCCAATATATACCTTTTTTGGTGCCAATTTAGTCCCCAAATTGACTTCAACATCTTCTCTTTTAACTAGTGTTTGCTTCATGAGAGCACGATCACTTCTATCAAATACCCTTTCTAGTGTCACAAATCCTTTAGGAAGTTTGTTGGTTTTGAGCTGCATAACTTCTTTTCCAAACACAATTTGCTTCCCATCTATTTCTTCCACAAAAAGCATTAAAGTCAATCTCCTGGGCTTCATACTAGTCTATACAATGGAGAAACTTTATGAGATCAGTGTCATCATTGAAAACTTTCCAACTATAGATATTATTAGGGATAGTAGGCCTTGTTTTGAATTCAACTTGAGATACTTTGGCCAAGGTGATATCATCTCTTTTTAGGGCTATAATGGCTAGGAAATATGCCATCAAATTTTTGGACCTATCTATCCATTCAATGGAAAAAGCATCAAATAATTCAATAGTATCCCAAGCTGCATTTATGTACTATTTTAACCTCTTGTTTTTTGCAACATATTTTGACCTGACTTGTGAAATGATTAACTCAGAGTCTCCACAAATAGTTAGCAGTTTGATCTTGTGTTTGAAAAACCATATTCAAACCAATTAGCAAGGCTTCATATTCTGCTATATTGTTTGTACACTCAAAGGTCACTAAAAATGAATATTTGAAAGTGATACCCTCAGGTGAAATGAAGACTACCCCAACTCCATTTCCTTCCTGACTACATGCTCCATCAAAATACATCTTCCATACACTATGTTGATCCTTAGAAACATGTTTATCAATTGGATCAGTATTCACTATTTCAGGTTGGGAAGGTTCTACTCTGAAACTTCCTAAATCTACATCACAAAAGTAGTTCAATTGATCTTGAACCACATAGTCTACAATTTGATTCATCCTTGGTTCTCTATATAGCTTGAATTTTTCACCATTTACTCGTATTGTGGCATAGGATAGGTCAAATTGTACATTTCCTCCAACTACTGTAGTACATTGCCTTGACAAGGGAATTCCAAAATGAGGAGGTGTATCGATCACAATTATGTCAATATTATAAGTTGCTTGTGGATAAGCAACCAATTTCACTTCTACATCTTTCATAATTCCTATCACTAGGACATGCCTACTAGCATGATGTTGATAGCAACACCTGAATCTATCATACAATTCCTCACCATCTTATATTATTTATGAGTAATGTAGTAAAGAATGGATCAACTTGTGGAGGATTTATCAATGCATCACCTAGACAAACCTCTGGAACATTTACCTTTTCTTGTGTATTACTAATCTTGGTGGTCTCTTTTCTCTCAATTTTTGTGCTTTTACTACTCTCATTAGATATTAGCTGGATAACACCATCCCTATATTATTTTATTTTCATCATTTCAAGTAATGGTACAAACATCTTTACTTGGGATAAAGCTTGTGTGAAATCTAAAGAGGCACTTTCTGTTTTGATCATCTTCTTTTGATCAAGTGAATCTCCTTTGCTCTCCTCCTTTTCTTTCTTACTTGTTTGATCAATCTTTTGCTTGTATTTATGCAACTCTTTGTTTTCTTCCTTATGAACATGCTTTTGTTCATTCTTATTTGGCTTCTTATTTTCTCCCCTTTTCGGTGCTCCCTATGTTTTATCTTTCAAAAATATTCCTCTTGGAACACCTTCATCTTCATTCACTATTCTGTTTCTTAATCGATATTTTCTTTTTTCCTATTCTATTGCAACAATGGTTAATTTCTTAATCTCTTCCTCAGTTGGCCTTCTTACATTGTATTTACTTGACTAAGATGGTGCACTAGTAGAACATTGTTCATCACTACTTTCTTCATCATTAGAAAAAACTTGTTCTACCATACGAACATTGTATCTTTGGTTATCAACATCATACTCATAACCTTCTTCTTCTAAAGATGAATATCCCTACTTAATGGGATGAAGGGTGTGGGAAGTTAAATAGATCATATGATACTCTTCATCATTTTCTACTGGTATCTCCTTTTCTTGTATTAATTGAGTGACAATATAGTGATGAGGGGAATGTGGCAACTTGCAAATTTCACACCAAGGATTATGGTTTACCATGTGTGCTCCTCTCTTATTTAAAGGATCAAGAGTCTCCTTAATTTTAGGCCTATCCACCACAGGCTTTCCATCCTTCTAGTTTGTATTATAAGGCATATCATGCAACCTTAGCCTTTCATTTATGTATGTATTTTCTTGCCTATGATAAGGATTGTTAAAATGTTGGGGAACCGTGATACTATCTCTTTTAGTAATCATCCTCGTAGCCTTCCTATTGTTTTCAATAGTCAATGCTATTTTTTGAGCTTTAGCTAAATTTTTGGGGCACCTATTTCTAAGCTCATATCCTATCTTTGGATCAAATGCTTAATGCTGCAAGGTTTCCAACTTAGACCCAGTTAGTATCTTATTATGCAATTTGGAGAAATTTTGGTTAAATTCATAAACTAACTCATTATGATGTTTCTGGATACTTATCAATTCATGCAAGGCAAACTATGGTGCACACTGGTTCCCATACTATTCAAGAAATTGATCATGAAACTCTTGAATGGAATCAATAGAAGTTGTTGGTAAACTATTAAACCAATCTCTAGCTTCTTCAATTAATGACATCATAAATAGCCTCATCTGTACATCTTCATACTACATATCCAGATCTTGAATAAAAGCATTAAAACTCCTTAAGTGTTCCTCAATGGTGACCACACTACTTCCTATAAATTTTGGGACAAGACCTCTCTAGCTGTTGTCCATAGGGTAATGATATATTTGGAATCTTGCTAAGTCAAATTGTCTGATCAGAGTTGTGTAGTACTAAGGAGGTGGGTTTTGAGGATGTTGATATTGATATAATGGATTATTGTATTGTACTTGGGGTGGTGGCACATACTGCTATCCAGGGGGTGGCTAAGCATTTGGGTGTTGTGATGAATTTCTAGGTGGAGCATTTTTATGATTTGCATTGATTCTCGGATGGCTTTTGTGGTGCTTTTGGTGGATTTGAAGGTACTTCATTATTATTCCCTTTCCTATGAGGTGGTATATATGTAGGGAGGTTAGCTATCTGAGCATCAAATTGGGCTCTTTGCAACTTCAAATCTTAGAGTTCTTTTATCACTTGGAGCCTTTGTTCATATTCTAATTTCTTTCTTTCCATTTCTTGAATTTCAGATTCCAACTATGCATTTAATTCTTCTTGAGTCATAAATTCATAATTTTCTTCAAGGGCTACATTATCAACAGGCTCATTATGATTCCCTTCCATTCCATGATCATATTCATGTTGTCTCCTCATTCTTTCAACCTCAAGTCTAACCCTGAATTATTCCTCTATCTTAAGATCTGGATGGTAGAAAGGATTCATTTTTTCTCCAGGAGTGTGAGGTTCTCTAGCTGAGCTATTTTCATTTTTCAATGTATCATAATGATTATACATCTCAAAGTGTGGTTTTGATGTTTTATCCTTATTTTTCATGCACATTTCATCAAACACCTTCTTACCTTTATCATTCTTATGTGCCCATTTACTATTGTCATTTGGACCATCCTTATACAGGGACCTTCTACCATGCATGTTGTGAACTATTGTGAAGGCCTGAACTCTAGGACTTTCTCTTTATGATGTGTACTTTATCTTATTAGTCTCAATGCACCTATTCTTTTAGAGTCACCACTCACTTTTAGAAAAGTGAGAAATTTTTATAATTTCTCGTTCCCAGCAGAGTCTTATGTAAGGTTTTGACTCTATGATGAAGGCCTAGATTTATATTTGGGTCCCCAACAGAGTCGCCAAACTATTAGTTCTCAAAAATTCTGGTTAGAAAACCACAAAAGGTTGGCAAGCTCTTGATATGTCTCAGGGTAACAAACAAGGCCAGATGGTGCACTTGAACCTTCTTCTCTTCAGTCTCTGCTAGACCTACGTGGGTGTACCTATGTGAATAAAAAAAACTTAAACTATGTTTTTCTTCCTTAATAAATCTATCCACAATGGCAATTGGGAGTGGAGAGATGTAATCCTAATTTGGTATAAACTATATAAGCAATATCAAGGTAAAATTTAATATGTTTAGTTAACAAATGTGAGGTTTAAATTAAGTATGATAGAACTAAATAATGAAATGGGTGAGACCATTTCCTTGTTGGGTAAACAAAGTCAAATGAAAGTCTAAGATAAGTGGCTAGTATTTGGTAGAAATTCTAACTATTTGGCACACTAATATTGGTTTATAACTTGTATAAACATGCAAGCAAATGATTGAAAAACTCTACTTATGGATCCAACTGACACAACCAGGTTACATATAATTTATCAAAATTATTTAATCTTTACTTGAAAGAACCAATTGGATAAATTATGCAAGAACATAGATAACACTAGATTGGAGATAGATTGACAACCCTAACTATATGGTTCTTCTTATTGATCTAATTAACACCTCTAGATTACTGTGACTGACTAGAAGGATTTTAATTCATTTGTGGAAACCAATTAATCACATCACACAAATACAACAATTGTGCATTGATAAATTGAATATATACTTGATATATCAATTTAAATAACAAAGAAGCATTAAAATGGAGACAACCAAATAATTGAATAATTTTGACAAAAAGTTGATACCAAGATTAGGCCACAAAATTAGATATCTTTGATTGACTTCTTCAAAATTTATACATGCATCATGGTCTTTTGAAATGTAAGCATTATATCTATCTCTATTTGCTCATTACTTTCTCCTATATCTAATCTAATGATCTCTTTTAGTCTTGGTCTCTCTTATTTATACGAGGGGCAACAAGCTTCAGACCAAAGGACATGTCTTTTGATAACAAAACATAATTTTTAAATTAAACATAACTAAAGGAACTTAACAATAAACATGTGTGTTAATTCGTTAATCTTTGAGTAAAAGCCCGCGGTCACCTAAGACCTATTCAAATCCTTTACTGTATGATATTTTCTCCTCGTGATGCTCATAATCAATCTTCATCAAAGCCCAAATATTTCTTCTACCGCTTATTTATTATTAGATCATTCAACCATTTGAATTCTTGTGCAACTGTGAAATTTGTAAGGTGTATTTTCCATCTATTAACTAGGAAGTTTCCGACATCCACCATGAACTTCATGTATCCACTGTGTAGAATGACAATCCCATCAAGTAAAGCATGAAATTTTTTGGGGATGATCTCCCCATCATCTTGTACATGTGTTAAGAATTTAGGAATCATTTGATCAAATTCTTCACTCCATTCATCCATTCCTTTTAACTGATTATCATCTTTGAAGATTGATGGGCTGAAGATGTATTTAATAGAATCAAATACAATCCTCCTACTCTCCACTTTCTTCCTCATATCCACCAAATGCTTATACTCCTCAATTACACCTTTTACCATTTCTTGCGTAGGTTTGAGTCTTGGTGGGGAATCTGGATTCCTTTGTGTGGCTTTGCATAGATTAGTCAGTATGTGATAGGTAGGTTTCCATCTCTTTTGGATCTCTTCAAGGATAGGGAAGTTAGCATCTATCTTCTCCAAAGCTTTAATCAAATTATTGAAGCTTTCATGTAATCCATTTATCTTCTCCTTCAATATCCTGACTCTATGCTCTAATATCTTTCTTAGAATCTCCATGATATGCTGCTTGACATCCTCCATGTTATGTTTCTTTAGTTTATCAATTTCATCTTTCAATTTTTGTATTTGTGGATCCTCTGCCTGGATAGGTGGGTGATATACAATTAACTCATCCCCTCTTACTATGGTGGCCAACTGCAATCGTTGTTTCATCTTCACATTCTCAATAAGCAATTTTTTCACCTCATCATTTGAAAATTTTACTCTCTTCTCATATTCATTAATCTTCTTTTCCATATTTTCTACCACATCCTTAGAGAATAATGCAGAATGCATAGTCATGGTTGTAGCTTTTGTGGGGGTTGTGTCTTTCATTGTTCTCACCATAGCTAACCCCCTCATTGTTAATGATATTACAGCTTTAGTCATTCCTTCCAGCTCAACCCTATTGAGGAGACATAAATTAAATGATAGCCCGTTGGCTATTTAATTTATTGTCTTATATTTATGAGGAGGCGCGAATGTCTTGAGGTCGACCTCTCTTGTATTATTTATGATTTTCTCTTTCTGGACCAACCTTCTTTTTAAATTATATTCTTTATCTTGGCCGACCTCATAACTTGAAGAGGTGTGACCTCTCTCACTTGTATATATACAAGGTTTGCTTCCTCCATCAAACATACATTCATGCAAGTCTGATTTATTCTTCTAAGTGTGAATTGATCAAGAGAACATAAGTGAAAATTCATCAAGAGGCAAGTGTGAATCTCTCAAATGCTAAGAGTGGTTTATATCTATAGCTGTGTACGAACATGTTCAAGTGCAAGTTGTGAATATTATTGAAGAGCATATTCATCTTGTTAGAAGTACAATTCATTTTATGTTCTTTATATCTGATATAGGTACAAAATTTTGGCCTTGAGTCAGGCCTCATTGTAAAGAGAATCATTGCCACTATTCATAAATATAAGAGAGATATGACTTATTAGTTGTTCAATTTCCTCCTTTAGTTGTTAATGATTTGACTTATTAGTTGTTCAATTGCCTCCTTTATCTCAGTTAGAGTTATGACTGTTTCTTTGTCTTCATCATCACTTGAGTCACATTCAACCAATGGCTCAATCTTCTAATTTTTAGCTTTTTGTTCATGAGTAGGTGATGGAGGTGGTGTTCATGATGTGGATGCTTCATAAGATGGTTGGTGAGGTGTGGGAAGTGGAATCAACCCCTCATCTTGGGCCATTTTTTATAATTCATCAGATTTATCAAGAATCATCTACATTCTTTTCAAGAGGTTAGGTTCATCAGTAAAAAAACCCTTTGAAAATTCTATCCTTCTCCTTCTTCTGATTTTCCCACCTCATCATCATTATCCACCTCTTTCTAGTATATAGGAAATCAACAAAATATACCAAATTTCTTATGACATCCTCCTTAGGGTCAAACTCATGACATATGGCCCTCTTTGTCAACAAGTTCCTTTTGATCATATTGATATGACCCTCTAGGTCACACACTCTCTCCTTTCCAGAATTGAGGGGATAATTAACCATCATGCACCTCTGCAATTCTTCTAGCATATCAAATCTAGAGGCCAATTCTTCAAATACAATCAAATCAGGAAAAAATGTTTGTTTCCTCTGATTCCTCATCAAATAATGTTCCATCCAGAGCATCTGCCACATGAATTATAGAAAACATACTCTTGCAGGTACAAACTTGGGCAATATTTGTGGTGCTTGGTTGCATCCATATACCCTAATAATGGTGTGTTGTGGCATAAAGAACCAATCAACATAATTATGAGTACAACCTTGGTCTGGCTTCAATTGTATAGGCCTCATTACTTTCATCAATGATTTAGGATACCTTGGTGTTGGGTAACCAAGGGCAGCTATCAATCTAACAAAAAAGTCATTTCTGAACACAACAAAATCACATTCTGTGCATCTGCTATCCTAGATGTAACACAAGTTCTGCATAGGGATTCTTACTCCATTCTCTTGTGTACACAACTTTAGTATTTTAGTCCATTTCATTTCATTCCAGTACAAGATTAAATGACACAAAAAAGAATATTTCCTAAAGGTAATAGGAGCCTTAGCCTCTTTAACTTGTAGCAAACCCTCATGTATTTTCTCCTCAATTACATATGTGAAATCAAATTCTACATTTGACTCAGGGTGTTTAATTATCGTGGACATTCTCATCAACCCCATTGACATATTTTCCTTTCCATCTACCCCAATACTTGACACAATGCATGATATTATCACCCCTCTTCATATGTAGGGGGAGCTCATAACTTTGATATGTTCTTCTTAGCCTCTTGTACTCCTACTCCAGTTTCACTAAATTTACCTCTATTACAACTTGTGTATTTAGGTTAAAACACTTGATAATAGCCTCTCTTGAGACATCAACTAAGCACCCACCATTTGGAAGCCTAACAGTTTTGGATGGGGCATGGTAGCTATGGGCAAGGGCTTTAAGTAGCTCAATATCAATGAAAATATTGGGAACAATTAGTTTAGCTAAATCAAGGGTCCACGAGTTTGATGCTGGAAACTTATTCCTATTTTTATAGAAGTACCAATAGAGTTTCCAACCCTACTAAGGAACAATGGGGTCTCTAAATCCTTGAGATAAATCTCTAAAAACCTTTTTGGGTCCTTTTTCCACCAAACCAGGTAATAAAGAAAGCAATGGGAACTACAAGGAGGGTCTACTAGTTTTGGCTTCATCCCTTTTGACTCCTGCTTCATCCTTCTTTGGTGCCATTTTATAAAATTCACAGAGAGTGATGAGGAAAAATTATCTGGTGATATAATTTTCCTTGAAGAATTCCCTTTACTCCTGCACTCTAAGCTCATCTGCAACTTGGTTTTAGCTATTTTGAATGGAAAATATCAACTTATTTCATTTATTTTATCATCAAGATGCATTTACTCTTGAATCATAAATTCGTACAATTCAAATCTTTGTATCAAGCTCAATTTTATATTTCGATGTTGACTGATGTGATTGGTATGCTTTAAATGAAC
>VDFB02022778.1:0-20036 GCA_007258455.2 Sequoia sempervirens | reverse complement strand
AAATGGAGCCAGTAGAGCAGAGAAAGCAGAGGAATTTCAGTGAGAGGTCAAGCAAAGATTTGAATGACAGATTCAAAGAGGAAGAATTGGTGCCAAGAAAGAAAAATAAAATAGGGAACTATGGCATATTCAAGCGACGGAGATGACCAGTGTTCCACGGGCTCGGGACGGACGGGGATGGGGGGACGGTAGGGGACATGTTTCGGGGACTAGGGGACAGGGGGTCTAAGTTTGGGGGCGGCAGGGGGACGGCGGGGGGACGGCGGCGAGAGGGCGGTAGGGTGCTGAAATACATATAGTACTTGAAAAAATAGTTATAAAAAGATGTATAAGTATAAGAATTATACATCTTGGAGACAACTAGGAGTCCCCTAGATGTCTTGAGGACACCCTAGCATCCTCAAAGTCCTAGCAACATCTTGGAGACAGCAACATTGGTGGTGGGATGGTGGCGCTGGTGGTGGGCTGATGGGGGGACGTCCCCCCCAAGTCCCCAAGTCTCCGAGACGTCCCCCTCTAGGAAACGCGAGGATTTTTGGGATTTATCCTCGTGGAACACTGGATTAGACCCAAATTCTTCTTAGAAAATAGGGTTATAACATAAGAACTTAATCGCCTTTATACTAAAGTAATAACAGGTCAGTTCACAGTGATGGCCATCTACAGATACCGTAAAAGGATGGATTTGTAAAAAACAATGGAGTCAGATTTCTATCCAAGATATTTTTTATTATGATTTTTGAATCAAAGAGGATTGGGGTAATACTCTGGGAGGAGGTTTGTGTTTATTGCAAAAGATGTGGGGCTGCAGAGACACATTCCCAGGGGTCGACTATGTGTCCTGGACCATCAGCAAAAAAATAGGAAAGAGGGCAAAACTTAATGCTTAAAGTTCATTTAATTTAAGCAACAAGAGAAATGAGAGCTTCAATTTCCTTTTTCTCAAATAGCAATTGCCTGCAAAGTTAGTGATTTTGTGAATGAGCAGTTTTTCAACCATGTTTTAGGAAAAAATTTGGCCCCAAAATTGCTGATTAATCTGACCGATTGGCAATTTTACAAAAACTAACTAAACAATAAAGGTGGCAAACTCTATAAATATCAACTAGACACATATTCCCATATTACAGATATAGGATTCCACTTGTGTTTATTCATCAAGACTAGGGGGAATAATCTATTTCAAAGATCGAGTCATGAGATTTTCTTTAATTTGTGATTTTCTCATGTAAAAAATCGCATGTCCAACTGAGCCTTTTTCATGATTAATGTAACTATGATGCTACTTATGAGTATATGCAAAACAACACCCAGGACATGCTTAAGGGAACATGACCACATGAGGCCTTAACTTCAAAAGGAACACTTTTGACCCCATATAACTTAAAGTATACATATTGTTGAAACATTGATAACATTTTCCACTAGAAATGAACTGCCAATGTTTGGCATATGGTGACATAGTCTTCGAAAGATATTTAGAATCTTATCAATCTTCAATAATTAAAACCAATTCCATCTTGAAACAATTGTCTTAAGACAAAATTTTGTATAGTCAAAAAAATAAAACACCGAGTGTTCAAAGGGATCTAGTGCCAAACCTGCCCATGTGGGTGACGTCGTAGTTGAGCCCATGTATGGTGAGGTTGGTAGGAACCCATAGCAATTTCTGTGTCTCTCGAACCTTCCAAAGAGCGTTCATTGATATTTGCAGAGCCAATGATTACATACTCATCATCAACTATCATGCCCTTTGCATGTACATATATCATAAAGCGACGACATTTTTGAGCTTGACCCTGAAATCCCACTTGCATAAGTTAGTATTTCTTAAGTATAACTTTGCTTTCATTCAAACAATATCAAGTACTATGAATATCAACTCAAACTATAATGAAATTAGAAAAATACTGTAAAAATGCATTAACTAGACATGTAAACCAAAACCACGCACATTCCTAAGAGGAACATTTATAGGCAGTGTTACTCACACTTCCATCTTTAGTAAACAATAATAATAAATACTTTTAGTGAGTTCTTGGATTGTTCAACCCACTTGGATGCACTCCTAAGACACATCACCCACCCTTTTTGATTTTCCAAAATTAAGTCACCGGTTCTGTTTCAAGTTAGTGGGTTTTGCCTAATACATTTTGAGGTTGGGTCTATTTTGGGTTCATCCGTACAAAAATCATATAAAAATCTATGTTACTGAACCAACTGGAAACTACAGTGTTTCTAGGTATGAGTCATACAAGAATAGGGTTTGGATCTGAATTACCTGTCGAATCAAGTGGGGTTCAGTTTTGGGCAGTTAGAATTGTGTGGAAATGGTGCAGGGCACACCCAAGTGATTCTGGGGTTGATGTGGCAATTTCATACTGATTCCAGATTGATTCCAATGTCAGGTAATTTTTTAAGGTAATGTTTTTAACTTCTGGCAGATGAAACCCTAAATGACTGTCCCTAAACACTAAATAACCAGCATATTATGCATTGATTGTGTTGACAGTTGTAGCAACAATGAACAGCAAACAAGGAAAAGAATTACGGCAATAAACAGTCAAAGAGTTCGTCTGCAGCAAACAGTCAAAACTCAGCATTCACCAATAAGTTATTGCTCAACAACACGACTCACAATTCCGCCTGCTGAATATATTCTGGTGTTGGATCGATGTTTACGGTTCTAGAAGAGGATCATGGATATACCGATAATGAGGAGGAAACACTTAAGGTGCAGCAAATGAGGATATAGAAGGATTATGAAGGGTTCATCTTTATTTCAGGTGTAGGAGTGTCGGTCAACAAACCTGTTTTGATTAATTTCAACCTTGGTTCCATCACTTGTTGAGCTGTCCCTTTTTCTATCAATGATTCCTTCATCAAGATCTTCTTCGATTCAATTATGAATCATTTAACTTATAATAAACAAAACCACCATAAATAATTAATAAATTAAAGAATATTAACATTTAAATGCATTTAAAATATATAAAGTTAAATAAATTTTAAAATATTAAAACTAAATTAATTTCAAGATATTTCAAAATAAAATATAAAAATTCAAATATTACCTCAATATAATTAATAATAGTTTATAAAGTGATAGATTTAATAATAATTTTTATTTAAAATTATAACCTAAAAACCTACAAACAACTGTACAAACTTTAATATTCCAGAAGTTAAAATCTAAAAACTAAATATCTAACCTAAAATTATTTTGAAACCAGATAACATAAAGCTTATCCAGGTGTGGCAGAAGCACATTGAATTAATGAGTGAGACTAAATTTGCTACCAAAGTAGATCTCATCTAGTGCTCTTGATCGATCCTATTTTTGTCAATCATAGTCAAAGTCAAATGCCAAAATTGATTAACAAAAGAAACAAATAATTTTAAAAGGCCAAAACTAAATTCTGCTGAATTCATTTTGGGTTCATCTAGGACAAGCTTGCAATGAAATTTCTGCCCCCTATGCAATTCCACAACTGGATTGACCTAGACCCCAATCCAGGTTCAAAACAGAAGCAAATTCAGGGCTTAGTTCTAATGGATGAACCAGCAACATAGTTCCAAAACATGGTTAAGTCTATTCCAACATGCACTATAACAAGTTTACCACTTCTCCATTTACTCAAAAGCAAAACTTGGCAACAACCATTCAAGCACGTGCTTTGCTCACTTGAGCCAACTTAGGCCTTAGATAAATAACCCTAACTCACAATAATAATTGCATAGTTGATTATAAATATTAATTTATCCAAAAAATTAAAATTTTGATTATATAATTCGGATTTAAAGCTTATGATGTATATTGGAAAAACATAGAACTTGTCCTTCTGATAGTGTATGGCAGATTGTAGGGAATGTAAAATGAAGTTTTTAAACTGTAAGATCATAAGAAGACTGCAACAATAAACATAAATCTCAAATAATTCATTCAGCCTGCATCAATGAGTCCTCATAAATTGCAACCCACAAACAGCCTGTTACGTCCCTTTATTTCAGTAGAAAACCTCCCTTTTTGGTAGCAATCAGACTTAAGAAGGATCGATCATTGCAGCTGAGCAGTCAACTAGGAATTCTGAAACTGTGCAGCCAGCAAGGTGATAAGAGGTTACACAGCCAATAAACAATGAGTTGCACTTTTCAAATAATACGGACAAGGCGGATTGGAATGGCTTATGCTTTCCAAAGGAAACAAATGCTAGAAGAAAATCAATTATTCAATTACATAAACCAATCTCTCATTCTTCTCAAAATAAACCAAAATCATATATGCACAATGGTGATTTCTATGTGAAATCAATCCTGAGAAATAGTGGGTTTCCGTCCTTCAATTTCTGCCATGAAGGGTTTTATCCTCAAGTTAAATGAGCTGCTGTTCCATGCTCTAAAGGAGCAATTATTAGATAATAAAAGATGTATTCTTCATATGATTTCCCCTTCTCCTTGTTTGGTGTCTCTTATATATCCATTTTACTTCAATGGTCATGATTCTTCACATGCCGCTTGAATTTTCATTACATTAAAATTGAATTTTATATTGTATAATTATATTATATTTTATATATTTTACTTTATTATTATTATTATTATTATTATAATCTTATTTCGAAAAGGGGACATGACACATTAATAAAAAGAAAAATATCTCATTTTATTATAATTCTGAATTTTTTGTTGTACCCAATTTGAAACTCAATTGTGATATATTAAACATCATCATCATCAAATTGTTGTGTGTGTGTTAAACTTAAAATTATGTTTAAGGCTGAAATAGTCAATTTCCAACCAAGTTGCAAGTAGTTATGTGTCATGTCCCAGAATTGCAAGCATTGGAATGCAAATAAAAAATATATATCAATAAAATAAATAGCAATATAAGAATTATAAATGCTAATGTATTTAATATTATTATAATTATTATAATATAATATTAAATATATATTACGTTACGTAATATATATAAGGCAGATTGTTAAATATAAAAGTGATCGCCCAAATTATATTTAAAGTAGCGCTGGATATATACTGCCGTGAAGTGCCAAAGAAATCATTCAAACACGAATATGATAAGAATGGCACAATATATCTCCAGTAAATGCTGACGGGGAAAAGTGCTCGCAACGGTAATGTTCATCAAATGCCCCGATAACCTGCCGTGCCAAGATACAAGTCGCCCAGATTGGGGTAAAGAGGGTAATCGACCATCACTTTATATTAGTCGTCCAATCTGAATAATTAAATATTCATCACTCCTGCTCCAATAATAGTATCAACCAGAAGGGTAGTAGTAAGATACAGAATTTTAAGTGAGGAGATAATCATGTGAGAGCCATCAACTAATTGTAAAGAAGTAGAAAGTTACCAGTAGACAAAGACAGCGATTAAGGTAACTAAATTAAAGGTAGCACTTGGTCATGAAGGGGTCCATCCCTTGTAAAGATAATAACATGAGAGAAAGGGTGTGACTCTTCCTCATGGGAGGATACATAAGGAAGAAACAGTTCAAAAGAGAGGGGCATCGTAGGATATAAGGAAAAAGAACAAGAAATCTGAGTATGTCTGTGAACAGCAGATCACATAATATGACATGATCGATGGAAAGAAATAATAATATATTCTGAACAGAGAAGACATCTACTCCAGTTCAAGATCAAAATTTGTGGTGGGCTAAGAGGATATTTTGGAACACAAAACAAAGATTATCATGAGAAAACAGAGTGGGGAAAAAGGAGCAGCAAGTCATGTAAACAGAGATTGGGAGATATATATATAGACATAAGAAGGAGATCAGCATTGATATAGCATCAGAAACATTAATACGATATCTCAGATTTGGAGGAAAGAGTATGATGAATAAGAAGATAGCTCGAGCAGAAATATATGAAGGCAAAGGATAAGTCAATAACAAGGGAAGTAAGCTAAGTATATATATGTATATATGATAAAATATAAGTATATAGATAGATAGTGTACAATTATGCAATAATGATGCTTTCAGCAATTATTGAACCTTATAAGTAATTATGATGCTTTAATCTAAGTATAACAGATTATTATTTGTTTGATCTACACTAACAATATCCTCTAAGTGTTAAGAATAGATTATCGATTAAGGAGAAGAAACATACAAACCAGGAGACGAAGGAGCATCTATCCAGTTCATCACCCCAGACTGCTATTCTTCTGCAACTCAATGTTTACACATGTATACATATTGCCTATATGTTAATAAGAATATTTAATGAATAACTTCTTGTGATAGAATATATGATGTGCTTGATTGTCTAAAACCTACTTTGTGGGAAGGGCATGAGAAAGCGGTGCATGCCTAGAGATCCCAATCAAGATCTCTGCCCAATCCTAAGGAGGGAATGGGCCATGGAGGGGTGGAAGTGCCAAAACTGCTTGTGAGCTCCGCCCATTCCCACAAGTGGGCAAGTGTCTTCTAAGGTTGTGACATGGATGGGGAAAGCAGGTACAAGTTGCAAAGGGGGAGAGTTGTAGTATACAACCCCTTAGGCTTGGCATATGGCTTCGGGTGGACCCACCATGTTACTCCTAGTTCACAATAGGTTGCATTATTGTTAATCTATAAATGTGTTGCCACCGGTTAATGCTAACAAATGTATATATGCATGTTTGGGGAATGTTGTTCATGGGTTGAATGCAGGTTTTCAATTCCGGATTACATCATCAAGGAGCTATCCATTTGACAAGGTGAAAACCCGAACCCTAGTTTGTGGAAATTGTGACCCATAGGTGAATTCTAGGGAAAATTAGGATAGGGGACATTACAGTGGTATCAGAGCATCTTTCTTGCCATCCTGTGTGTGCTTCATGTATTACGTGCTAAGTCACAAGGTTCGAATTCGAATTCGAGTTCGGCAACATTGAAATTCGAATGAAGTTCAGCAAGAAAAAAATTCAAAAAGTAAAAAAATTAGATTAAATTCGCCTTATATAATTTAATTTTTAAAAAATTTAAATAATATATCAATAAAATTATCAAAATAGTTTAACTTTAAAAACAAAATAAAAATACTAAACTTTAATTAAAATTAACTAAAAATGTATTAAGTTTTTATTTTTATTGTAGAAAATATATAATTTATAAATATTAAAATAATCTTATATTGAGTTTAAATAAATTATAACAAATGTTAGAATATTTGTAAATGGAAACTAAAAGATTTAATTTAAAATTTAAATATATTAATTTTTATTTATTAATGATTTAAATCAAAATTAAATATATTAATATATTAGATTTTAATTATTAAATGTTAATATTAAAAAAATATATATATAGTAAAATAATGTTAAATTTAAAATATATTAATGTTAGTTTTTTAATGCCGCATTTCTTCCCAGGCGCTTGATTCAAAAATATCTTTGCTCTCAAATCCCTTTATGTCTTTCACACAATAGTCAAACAAGGTAATCATACTTATGTCGACCAGTTGCACCAAATCTTCACCTCCAAATTACTTCACCAGGTCTCCCACTTCCTCGACGTTTCCAACTCTCGCGCCGTTGAATACACACAAGATATGATTTGGTTAAAGACAGATGACTTAGAGTTGCCCGTTTGGAATATAAGGAGTTGCGTTGCCCATTTCCAATATAAGGAGTTGATCAAACATTCGACCGCCTTACAGAAGGTGTTTTGCCTTCTCTTAGACTGCATTCCTATCTCACATGAAAATCTTAATATTTCCTTTGTGTTGTACCCTCAAAATTAAAATTTTTGTTACACTTAGACATTTTGAAGAAATGAGTAAAGTCTTATTAAACGTAATAAAATTTGGGTGTGTATGTCCCTGTATGAGGGTTAAAACATGCAATTTTCTAATTTCCACATCTGGTTCATGAACAGCCTTTAACCTACAAAACCTGGGGATCTCGCTTTCATCCCTAAAATTTGTGAAAACCGCTATTTTAGAAATTTTCGAAATTGTAACGCTCGGTTTTCTTCGGGTTTCTTTCAAATGATACACCGCAAAATTTTCTAAAAATAGAAAAATTTTAAAATAGAAAGTTCGGTCTCAACGTGGTCCCCAATCAATTTTGATTGTCTTCAAAATACGGCCCATATCGTGCACAGGCAATGTAATCTCAAAATAATCAGCTTTTTCCCCATCGGGTCTAATCTCGCTGCATGATCTCGAGCTCCGAGGTCATCAATGGAGGTCATTCGGCTGCCAAGCGTCAAAATCAACACTCAGGCGTTCAACAGAAGATGAAATGATGAACATGCACGGAGAACGAAGATGAAGTTGAAAAATGATAAAATTTTCTAACACTGGAGGAAGTGGGCGCCCCTGTTGAAGAAAGGCGCCCATCTTTTTAGGGCACCAAATGTCAGAATTAGGGTTTGTGCCTCCAGTCAATGTTGCTCAGTTCTCTGTCAGCTTCGCAACGAATTCAACGGCGTAGTCATCAGGCGATCCAGTCATCCGGAATTCAAAGCTGAATAGGGAGGTTCCAAATAGATGTCATAACGAGAATTTAAAAAGATCAAAAATTGACTAAGTGTTGAGATTTTGGGCGCCCCTGGTCAAGAAGGGCGCCCAGCTTTTTGAAGGCCCTGATTCAGCCGTTAGGGTTTGAGAATATGCTTGTTCTTTTCAGAGCTCAGCCAGCTTCGACGTGCCTGTCTCCGTCAGATCATCCGATTGCTCAATCTTCAGCAAATTCAGATCAAAGATGAACATACAGAACGAAGTTTTCAAACTCTGAAATTTGAAAATCATGAAAAAATGGCTAAGTCTGGTAAGAATGGGCGCCCCTGGTGAAGAAGGGCGCCCAAGTTTTCAAGGAGCTAAACAAAAGAATTTGCGGACAAGTATCTAACGTGATCTCTTCACAATTGACCCAGCTTTCCAACAAGATACTTCGCATGTCAATCGGATGTCGCAGTCGCCGGATACAAGAAGCCGAAGGGAGGGTCCGACAAGAGTTGAATTTCAAAGTTCTGAAGCAAACACAGGAAAGTGTAAAAATGACTGTCTCAGTGAAATGGGTTTCACTCAAGATGGGCTTCAAACTTTGGAAGAAGTGCTGTACCACTTTTGGCAAAATCTTCCGTAAGACTCTTCTCTATTCTTTGTCACTCTTCACACGAAATGCTTATCAAACATTAACTGACGCTTAGAACTTTATCCGCTTTAGGATCATTTGAAAAAGAGCAAAGATGAAGAAAATAAAAATTCTAAGTCTGGTAAACATGGGCGCCCCTGGAGAGAAAGGGCGCCCAAGGTTTTGAGCACTAAGATGATAGAATTCGCCAACGCAGTCTCCAAGATCATCTCGTTGATTTCAGCTAAGCTATCCAGTGGGCTTGTCAGCCAGTCAATCGGATCAGCGTAGCCCCGGGAACAGAGAATTCATTAGAAGATCAAAGGGAAATGAAGAACTTGAAAATCATAAAAAAATGGCTAACACTGTGAAAGTTCGGAGCCCCTCGAAGGAAAAGGCTCCCATGAATTCAGAGGTCAAGATCAAGTTTTTAGCCAAAGGCTCCTCCAGAACATCCTTCTCAGTTTCAGTTAGGCTCCGTCGTGAACCACTCAGCTCGCCTGTCGGGTTGGTCTGTCAACGAGAAATCAGTGGTGAAGTAGCATGTAAAAATGGAGAAAAGTTGAAAAAGTCAAAATTTTGAATAACACTGGTGAAAATAAGCGCCCCTCTTGAAGAAAGGCGCCCAGAGTTCCATGCCTTAGAGAATTTTTGAAGATTTTCAAATTTTCAAAATTTGTGAGAAGAAGGGGATGGCGTCCAATTCAAGAAGCTGAGATTTAGGGTTTTGAAATAAAAGCAGAAAAGAAAGCAAAACCTAAATCAGACCCTAAGTCTATTTTAACACCTCTTTTCAATGTATTTTTCATTATTTTTGCAGGTAGCATCCAGAGGAGAAAGTTGGAGCAGCAAGTTTGAAGAAATTTTTCAAGATTCAAGAACGTAGCTTGCTGGTTTTTCATCATATTTTTCAGACCAGCAACATAAACCCTTGCTTTTTCAAGCTTTTTCATCCAGAAGATCAAGCTCTTTTCAGCTTACCAAGGCTTTCAATTTTTCAGTCATCTGGGTCTTTTGCCTCTATCTTCTGAAGAATTTTTTCAAGAACTTCATCAAGTTGCAGCAAGTGCTTTTATTTTGCATGTCAGTGAAAACCTCAGTGCATTCAAATTTCAACCATCTGGGTCCTTTCCAATCAGTCTTCTGAAGAAAACCCATATCGCAGTTTTTTTCCAAAAACCTAGGGTTGGCTGCTTTTTCAATCAAACGTCAGAGTTTTGCAAATCCAATCAACTAGGTCCATTTCTAATCCATATTCAACAAAACCCGATGCCTTTTTCTGAAAAATTGAAGAAATTAGGGTTTGCTGCTTTTTCAGTCAAAATTCAAGATTTTCAAAAACGGATGATCTGGGTTGTCTTGCAACGAGATTCTGAGCAAAACCCATATCTCAGAAAAATTTCCAAAATTTGTCCGTTCGAAGACGAAAAACCAGCATTCTAAAAATAGAAGGTTGCTCAAAACTTGTCTGAACATAGGCGAGTTTATAGTCATTCTTCAAGGTTTTCAATATGGAGTACACTCCCCTCGAGTTTAAGACCAAATCAGCACTATGTTAAAACTTCATCATCTCAGCTGAAGAACGAGAGAAGGTGTGATATGAGAAAAAGGAAAGGTATCGGAAAAGAGTGTTGCAATACTCTTCTGTTGGGAATCAAGCGAAGTGTTAGAAGCATAAAGTTGCAGAGCCGCCAAGTTATCAATTAGTGAGTCATCTTTTTGGGCAGCGATGTTTTGCAAGAATAGAACTCATAAAGCAAATGAAGAAGTGAAAGATCCTCTAGGTTTGATCACAAAAGGCGAAGAGATCTTGAGACCTGGACACGTACTTTAAGATGCGATAGATGCAACTGAACCTGACACAATTTCCTATTTCTAGCTTTTAGATGAGATCGAAGCTTTAAAGCCGCTTTCATCTAGAAAGCTTTCCCCGCTTCATTCTCTTGAATGATCCTTATCCATTCTTGAGGATAGAAAGAAGATAAGATGTAATAGTTGGCGCTTCCCTCGCTTTTTCCTTGGCTTCTAGGGTTTTAGATGTTATCTTCTTTCTAGATTTAGGTAATAAAGCTTAGTTTGCCGAAAGCAAGCCCCTAGATTGTGAAAGCAAGGAGATTTTAGGGTTCCCTATCTCCTCATTGTCTATAAATAAGAGCCTTTGCTCATTTATTTTTCTTTAACCGTGCTTATGAGAACAAAACGCTGAGCCTATTGTGCCTTCTATTTGTTGCTCAAGTATTGTTCATTTGTGTTGTGATAAGCAAATTGTTGAGCCTCTTTAGCCAACAAAGAGTTAGTGAGATTGCTGTTTCTATTGTGTTAAGAATAAGCTCTGCAAGCCTCCTTAGCTGCAATTTCTTATTCAAGGCATGTTAGAAGGGAGTTTTGTTTTTAGAGATTTGAGTAATAAAATCATGAGCCTCTTTTGCCTTGGTCTAAAATCTCAGATTTCCGTTATCTATGTTATGCTTTCATGATCTTTATTTCAGCTTACAGTGAAGTGTGTAGGTGTTTGTCGAGAGAGAGATTGTTAAAGTATTTTTGTCAGAAAATCTGCCTTGTTGATTTCTAATTCTCTTGCTCCGCTTATTACTTGAGAGGTTAGGAACGCCTTTAGTCTAAGCTAGTCGAGTCAACTTCTTATCGTAAAATCTCACCGCTTGTGTTTAAAAAACCTTTGTGCTCTAAGTCGACCAAAAAGATAGGCAACTTTAGTTTTTAGTTTACTTTCTTTCAAAACACCATCAAAGAAGAGGGAGCCTCCCAATTTGAAGAGCAGCTTATCTCAGGCATAGTCAGGGTTCGCTTTCAACCGGTGATTCCAAGAAAGCTAATTTAAACGCAACACCTTGATAAAATACACGCTGAATTTATCATGAGCCACTATGATATGGTTTACTCTTCACCTTCGAGGCCATGTGATGCCCGAATTTGTTCCTTTGAATTCGCTTCTTCAAGCTAAGATAATATAATGAGGGTCCTCCCAGACCGATTAAAATCCCTAATAAACAATATTGCAAATAATATAAGTTAATAAAAATACAACTCCGCCATTTCCCATACTTAACTTAACCCAAGGACCTTTTAACGACTTTATTAATTTTAAATGTTCATTTAATTTCAAATTCCCAAGCTTGAAATCTCGCGAATCCCGGATACGACACGCGGTATGCTTCATGCTTCCTATGTATGTGTATCCAAGTATTCGAGTGTCTTCAAATGTATACCTGTGACCTTATGTGTATTCATGTATACTTTGTGGCTTATGTGTATTCAAGTGTCTACCTTGTGGCTTATGTGTAGAGTGTATGCAAGTGTATACCTTGTGGCTTATGTATTCGAGTGTATTCCTTGTGACTTGTGTGTATTCAAGTGCATACTTTGTGGCTTGTGGGTATTCAAGTGCCTTTGAGTGTATACTTTGTGACTATGTGTATTCAAATGTATACCTTGTGACTTATGTGTATTCCAGTGTATTCAAGTGTATACTTTGTGACTTATGTATATTCAAGTGTATATCTTGTGACTTATGTGTATTCAAGTGTATACTTTGTGACTTATGTGTATTCAAGTACATACCTTGTGACTTATGTATATTCTAGTGTATTCAAGCATATACCTTGTGGCTTACGTGTATTCAATTTGTATACTTTGCAACATATGTTCATGTGAATACTTCCATACCTTTTGACTTACGTGTATGCATGCATATACCTTGTGCCTTACTTGCATTCATGTGTATATCTTGCAACTTGCATGCATTCACACTTTGCGACTTATGTGCATTTATGGGTATACTTTGTGACTCGCATGTATTCCGGCATATACTTCATGTTCACACTTCATATCTTAGATGCATTTATGTGTCTTTTACATGCATGCTACATGTATCAAGTATATCCATGTGTTTGCTTCATACCAAAAGTGTCTCAACAAAGGTGTTTACGGATTATATGACAAAAATGTTAAAAACTTTGTCTAAGTTGAGAAACACTAACAAATTAACTTATTTGAATTATTATTAGTATCCAAATGCAATAATAAAGAGTGGTAAATATTTGAAGTAAAGAGGTGTGACTCCCTCAAACTGGTGATATAAAAGGGGAGAGCATTTCATCCATACTACCATTTAAAGAATCCAATTGAGAATAGAACATTAAATGAGATTGGAAAAGTTGTGGCCCTTCAAGTATGGACGACTATAATTTCTCAACAATAAGGTAAAAAAAAGGGGAGGGAAACCACCCCCGGTAAAGAAACTATCAATAGGAAATAAATCTATTAACCAATTTGGGAATAAAGTATTATTCTCAAAGGGCAGCTAGAGGTGGTGACTCCTTCAAGAAATAGATATAAAAGATAAATCAATCAATCGTCATCAAAATATCAAGGGTTTCCAAGGAAAGAACAATCAATCATAACCACTCAACATTGAGAATCAAACGATATAACTTGACCTCCATGGAAATTCCCACATGCCATTTCTACTTGTCACAGAAATTTAGAAATAAGTGAGATACCAAAATGGATTAAGTTTATCTTACTTTGAGGCATATGTACACTGAGATATCATCTTGACCTGATAGACAACTCCTTAAAAGCCAAAACCATAACAATCAAATCCGAACTAATATAGTGGACCTTGTCTTGGGGACCAAATTCCCTCCCATATGTACTACCTCCAAGGGTCTTCTTCTCCTTGATTAAAGAAGCTCTACATACATGATTAAAGGTCAAAACAAGCTACAACAAAATTGTTACCTCAGAGGCCCAAAACCCACGAGTCCTAGGATCATTCTCACCTTTCAAACTTTGGGGTAAATTGATAATGTTTAAAAAGATTAGTTAAGGAGGATTGTACTCACTCACATTTGGTTGAACAACCTGTGGTAAGGGATACCTAGATCCTACACTCAAATTAGCTAGCACAAGGGATCCCATTATTCACAAGACTCCCAAAATCTAACATGTTGAGGGATGCAAATATTTTCCTATCATTGATCTCGACAAAAGGTAACAAGAACCTGTATCATAACCTAGGATACTTGAAAGGATGAGTTGAGAAAAAAAAAAAAAAAAAAAAAAAATTTGTCCTAGTTTTGTTGTTAAGAGATATTGGGAAAAAGTAATACATAAGACACTAGATTGTCCTTATACTTTAGAGGATAGAATTAACCTTGTAGTGGTATGTTAACAACCACCCTCCAAGATATCATGGTAGAGTTAAGTCGAGCATTACTAGCTACAGATTTTCAAATCCTAAACACACCAATGTACCACAACAAAGGTAATTACATCACAAGAATGAACGAAACTAAGATTGATTGAGATGTCTTCGGCAGGGTGGACTATCATGTCTCAAATTGCTAGCATTGGAATGCAAATAAAAAATATATATCAATAAAATAAATAGCAATATAAGAATTATAAATGCTAATGTATTTAATATTATTATAATTATTATAATATAATATTAAATATATATTACGTTACGTAATATATATAAGGCAGATTGTTAAATATAAAAGTGATCGCCCAAATTATATTTAAAGTAGCGCTGGATATATACTGCCGTGAAGTGCCAAAGAAATCATTCAAACACGAATATGATAAGAATGGCACAATATATCTCCAGTAAATGCTGACGGGGAAAAGTGCTCGCAACGGTAATGTTCATCAAATGCCCCGATAACCTGCCGTGCCAAGATACAAGTCGCCCAGATTGGGGTAAAGAGGGTAATCGACCATCACTTTATATTAGTCGTCCAATCTGAATAATTAAATATTCATCACTCCTGCTCCAATAATAGTATCAACCAGAAGGGTAGTAGTAAGATACAGAATTTTAAGTGAGGAGATAATCATGTGAGAGCCATCAACTAATTGTAAAGAAGTAGAAAGTTACCAGTAGACAAAGACAGCGATTAAGGTAACTAAATTAAAGGTAGCACTTGGTCATGAAGGGGTCCATCCCTTGTAAAGATAATAACATGAGAGAAAGGGTGTGACTCTTCCTCATGGGAGGATACATAAGGAAGAAACAGTTCAAAAGAGAGGGGCATCGTAGGATATAAGGAAAAAGAACAAGAAATCTGAGTATGTCTGTGAACAGCAGATCACATAATATGACATGATCGATGGAAAGAAATAATAATATATTCTGAACAGAGAAGACATCTACTCCAGTTCAAGATCAAAATTTGTGGTGGGCTAAGAGGATATTTTGGAACACAAAACAAAGATTATCATGAGAAAACAGAGTGGGGAAAAAGGAGCAGCAAGTCATGTAAACAGAGATTGGGAGATATATATATAGACATAAGAAGGAGATCAGCATTGATATAGCATCAGAAACATTAATACGATATCTCAGATTTGGAGGAAAGAGTATGATGAATAAGAAGATAGCTCGAGCAGAAATATATGAAGGCAAAGGATAAGTGAATAACAAGGGAACTAAGCTAAGTATATATATGTATATATGATAAAATATAAGTATATAGATAGATAGTGTACAATTATGCAATAATGATGCTTTCAGTAATTATTGAACCTTATAAGTAATTATGATGCTTTAATCTAAGTATAATAGATTATTATTTGTTTGATCTACACTAACAATATCCTCTAAGTGTTAAGAACAGATTATCGATTAAGGAGAAGAAACATACAAACCAGGAGATGAAGGAGCATCTGTCCAGTTCATCACCCCAGACTGCTATTCTTCTGCAACTCAATGTTTACACATGTATGCATATTGCCTATATGTTAATAAGAATATTTAATGAATAACTTCTTGTGATAGAATATGTGATGTGCTTGATTGTCTGAAACCTACTTTGCGGGAAAGGGCATGAGAAAGCGGTGCGTGCCTAGAGATCCCAATCAAGATCTCTGCCCAATCCTAAGGAGGGAATGGGCCATGGAGGGGTGGAAGTGCCAAAACTGCTTGTGAGCTCCGCCCATTCCCACAAGTGGGCAACTGTCTTCTGAGGTTGTGACATGGATGGGGAAAGCAGGTACAAGTTGCAAAGGGGGAGAGTTGTGGTATACAACCCCTTAGGCTTGGCATATGGCTTCGGGTGGACCCACCATGTTACTCCTAGTTCACAATAGGTTGCATTATTGTTAATCTATAAATGTGTTGCCACCGGTTAATGCTAACAAATGTATATATGCATGTTTGGGGAATGTTGTTCATGGGTTGAATGCAGGTTTTCAATTCCGGATTACATCATCAAGGAGCTATCCATTTGACAAGGTGAAAACCCGAACCCTAGTTTGTGGAAATTGTGACCCATAGGTGAATTCTAGGGAAAATTAGGATAGGGGACATTACAGTGGTATCAGAGCATCTTTCTTGCCATCCTGTGTGTGCTTCATGTATTACGTGCTAAGTCACAAGGTTCGAATTCGAATTCGAGTTCGGCAACATTGAAATTCGAATGAAGTTCAGCAAGAAAAAAATTCAAAAAGTAAAAAAATTAGATTAAATTCGCCTTATATAATTTAATTTTTAAAAAATTTAAATAATATATCAATAAAATTATCAAAATAGTTTAACTTTAAAAACAAAATAAAAATACTAAACTTTAATTAAAATTAACTAAAAATGTATTAAGTTTTTATTTTTATTGTAGAAAATATATAATTTATAAATATTAAAATAATCTTATATTGAGTTTAAATAAATTATAACAAATGTTAGAATATTTGTAAATGGAAACTAAAAGATTTAATTTAAAATTTAAATATATTAATTTTTATTTATTAATGATTTAAATCAAAATTAAATATATTAATATATTAGATTTTAATTATTAAATGTTAATATTAAAAAAATATATATATAGTAAAATAATGTTAAATTTAAAATATATTAATGTTAGTTTTTTAATGCCGCATTTCTTCCCAGGCGCTTGATTCAAAAATATCTTTGCTCTCAAATCCCTTTATGTCTTTCACACAATAGTCAAACAAGGTAATCATACTTATGTCGACCAGTTGCACCAAATCTTCACCTCCAAATTACTTCACCAGGTCTCCCACTTCCTCGACGTTTCCAACTCTCGCGCCGTTGAATACACACAAGATATGATTTGGTTAAAGACAGATGACTTAGAGTTGCCCGTTTGGAATATAAGGAGTTGCGTTGCCCATTTCCAATATAAGGAGTTGATCAAACATTCGACCGCCTTACAGAAGGTGTTTTGCCTTCTCTTAGACTGCATTCCTATCTCACATGAAAATCTTAATATTTCCTTGATAAAATACACGGTTGAATTTATCATGAGCCATTGTGATATGGTTTACTCTTCAATTTTCGAGGCACTATGCAGGATGCCCGACTTGTTCTTTGAATTGGGTTTTTCTGAAGCTTCAAGAGCGATAGTAATCTCTCACGAGGTCCCATACCGATTAAAATCCCTAATAAACAATGCTTGCGAAAAATATAAGTTAATAAAAATACAGTTGCCATTTCCCGTACGAATTTAACTGTGAATTTTAACGAATTTTATTAATTTTTTAAATGTTTGCTGAATTTTGAATTTCAAGCTTGAAATTCGACAAATCCTGTGACACAGATTACGTGTATGCTTCATGCTTCCTATGTATGTGTATTCAAGTGTATTCGAGTGTCTTCAAGTGTATACCTTGTGACCTATGTGTATTCAAGTGTATACTTTGTGGCTTATGTGTATTCAAGTGTCTACCTTGTGGCTTATGTGTAGAGTGTATGCAAGTGTATACCTTGTGGCTTATGTATTCGAGTGTATTCCTTGTGACTTGTGTGTATTCAAGTGCATACTTTGTGGCTTGTGGGTATTCAAGTGCCTTCGAGTGTATACTTTGTGACTATGTGTATTCAAATGTATATCCTATGACTTATGTGTATTCCAGTGTATTCAAGTGTATACTTTGTGACTTATGTATATTCAAGTGTATATCTTGTGACTTATGTGTATTCCCGTGTATTCAAGTGTATACTTTGTGACTTATGTGTATTCAAGTACATACCTTGTGACTTATGTATATTCTAGTGTATTCAAGCATATACCTTGTGGCTTACGTGTATTCAATGTGTATACTTTGCAACATATGTTCATGTGAATACTTTCATACCTTTTGACTTACGTGTATGCATGCGTATACCTTGTGCCTTACTTGCATTCATGTGTATATCTTGCGACTTGCGTGCATTCACACTTTGCGACTTATGTGCATTTATGGGTATACTTTGTGACTCGCATGTATTCCAGCATATACTTCGTGTTCGCACTTCATATCTTATATGCATTTATGTGTCTTTTACATGCATGCTACATGTATCAAGTATATCCATGTGTTTGCTTCATACCAAAAGTGTCTCAACAAAGGTGTTTACGGATTATATGACAAAAATGTTAAAAACTTTGTCTAAGTTGAGAAACACTAACAAATTAACTTATTTGAATTATTATTAGTATCCAAATGCAATAATAAAGAGTGGTAAATATTTGAAGTAAAGAGGTGTGACTCCCTCAAACTGGTGATATAAAAGGGGAGAGCATTTCATCCATACTACCATTTAAAGAATCCAATTGAGAATAGAACATTAAATGAGATTGGAAAAGTTGTGGCCCTTCAAGTATGGACGACTATAATTTCTCAACAATAAGGTAAAAAAAAGGGGAGGGAAACCACCCCCGGTAAAGAAACTATCAATAGGAAATAAATCTATTAACCAATTTGGGAATAAAGTATTATTCTCAAAGGGCAGCTAGAGGTGGTGACTCCTTCAAGAAATAGATATAAAAGATAAATCAATCAATCGTCATCAAAATATCAAGGGTTTCCAAGGAAAGAACAATCAATCATAACCACTCAACATTGAGAATCAAACGATATAACTTGACCTCCATGGAAATTCCCACATGCCATTTCTACTTGTCACAGAAATTTAGAAATAAGTGAGATACCAAAATGGATTAAGTTTATCTTACTTTGAGGCATATGTACACTGAGATATCATCTTGACCTGATAGACAACTCCTTAAAAGCCAAAACCATAACAATCAAATCCGAACTAATATAGTGGACCTTGTCTTGGGGACCAAATTCCCTCCCATATGTACTACCTCCAAGGGTCTTCTTCTCCTTGATTAAAGAAGCTCTACATACATGATTAAAGGTCAAAACAAGCTACAACAAAATTGTTACCTCAGAGGCCCAAAACCCACGAGTCCTAGGATCATTCTCACCTTTCAAACTTTGGGGTAAATTGATAATGTTTAAAAAGATTAGTTAAGGAGGATTGTACTCACTCACATTTGGTTGAACAACCTGTGGTAAGGGATACCTAGATCCTACACTCAAATTAGCTAGCACAAGGGATCCCATTATTCACAAGACTCCCAAAATCTAACATGTTGAGGGATGCAAATATTTTCCTATCATTGATCTCGACAAAAGGTAACAAGAACCTGTATCATAACCTAGGATACTTGAAAGGATGAGTTGAGAAAAAAAAAAATTTGTCCTAGTTTTGTTGTTAAGAGATATTGGGAAAAAGTAATACATAAGACACTAGATTGTCCTTATACTTTAGAGGATAGAATTAACCTTGTAGTGGTATGTTAACAACCACCCTCCAAGTATATCATGGTAGAGTTCAGTCGAGCGTTACTAGCTACAAATTTCTCAAATCCTAAACACACCAATGTACCACAACAAAGCTAATTACATCACATGAATGAACTACACTAAGATTGATTGAGATCCTGATTGTGATTGCTTGAAGACAAGCAATCTTCGGCAGGGTGGACTATCATGTTTCGGAAATGCTAGCATTAGAATGCAAATAAAAAATATATATCAATAAAATAAATAGCAATATAATAGAATTATAAATGTTAATGTATTTAATATTATTATAATTATTATAATATAATATTATAATATATATA
>VDFB02022777.1:0-17781 GCA_007258455.2 Sequoia sempervirens | reverse complement strand
TAACAAAATGTGGATGAAGATAATACAAATTTTTAATTAATTTAATTGGATATATGTGCATGGATTCATTAGGAACCATTGAATTATTTTATTAGACATGTGATGATTAAAAAAACAAAAATCAATTAATAAATTTAATGCAATCAATTACTCAACAAGACAAGTTAATATATGAAGTTAATAAATTTATGACATGATAAAATGATAACACAATTAATAGATTACAATCGAATGATGATAAAAAATAATAAATTTAAAATTTAAAAATTTAAATAAAATGATAACGAAACTTTTTTTTTAAATATCTAAAACCATTCACCCAAGAGAAATATAATATAGTATGCTAAGTTCAAACAGTAAAGAAAAGAGCCAATCTGAGTGAGAAAGCTTCAACCAAAACAACCCAACATTTATATTTTAAATTTACCAGACATTGTATAGATAGCGAAGACCTTAAAAATAGGGCAACAGCATTTTATCCACCCAGGACTAAGTGAAAACCACAAGAACAAAAAGAACCAGAATAAGCTGAGATACATAGGTTATAACTGGCTGTCACTTCGATTGAAAGCAAAGTGTATGAAGCGTGAACTAAGGAATCAGTGTATTTGGATTTACTTGAGGAAGAGAGGCACCCAATTACTCGACTTAGCGTGGTTCGAGAGAGATGGATACGGTAGCTTGTGATGATGCTACTACGGATGAAGCTCCCATCCACCCAGTATTGGCCGAACCCAATCCATTTGAAGTGGAGTTGTCGTCAATAAAAGCCGGGCGAGTGGGCTGAGACAAATTCTCTGTATTGCTTGTTAGCATCACCACCACTGTGGACATTAATGGCCTCATCTCAGGAGCACCTTGCGTGCACAGAAAAGCAATCTGGATTACCTTTAATATCTCTTCTTTGTTCACCTCTGGCTCTTCCTCGACTATTCTTCGGTCTACCACTGTAAATGCCTCATTTTTCTCGTATAGGTTCCACGCCTGTATATTAATCCAAGGCTTCATTAGCAGGCCACTTAGAGTCATGCAACTGAGAGCGAGCTCTATGTAACTGCTTACGATATTTAATTAATAGACATCTTAATCTGGTCCATTTTTGCGGATAAAGTTTATAGGAAACAATTCCTTTTCAATACTAATTTTTAAGTATGATAGCATTAATTTGAAAAAATTGTCCACTAAACATTTCATCATTAATTATTCTGATTAATTTTTAAATAGTCTGAAAATATTTGCTAAGAAATTTTAAATAACCCAATTACATAAAACCATAATATAATTAACCTTTTTATAATTTCAGAATATACAATAATTGCTAGACAAATATAATTCTGATTTTTGATGATTAATAAGTCTTGTCTTTGAAGCTTACCCATCCTAAAAGGAGCTCCATCTGTGCTGGAAGTTTAGAATCAATATACTTTCTCCCGCTCACAATTTCGAGAACAAGCATGCCATAGCTGTACACATCTGCCTTATCCGTCAGCTGACCGTGAACAGCATATTCCGGTGCAGTATACCCTCTGCCACACACCAAAATCACAGGCAATGGATAAGTTAGTGTGTTCAATTTTAACGGAGAGAAGGGGGCAACAGATACACGCAGGTAATCAACAATAAGAAATCTTACATTGTACCACCGACTCTTGTGGTAAGATGTGTCAGGTCCTCTGGAAAGAGCTTTGCCAGTCCAAAATCTGCAATTTTTGCCTGAAAGTCGTTATCCAGAAGTATGTTGGCAGCTTTGATATCTCTGTGCAGGATTCGAAGTGGCGATTCTTCGTTTAAATATGCAAGCCCATGCGCCGTTCCCAAAATGATCTCAAATCTTGTTTTCCAGCTTAGTTGTTTTGCCGTCTTCGCTGCCAGAGTGATTATGAAAGAGATTTTTAAGGGACTCTACAGATTTAACCAAAAGAAATGTTACTGCTCTGTTTTTCTAACAGGGATCTAGACAAACCAAAGAGATGTCTGTCAAGGCTCATATTCGGCATGAATTCGTAGACCAGTAGCTTCTCTAGTCCTCGTGTGCAACACCCAAGCAAACGAACAAGATTCCGGTGACGAACAGCGCTGATCAGCTTCGCTTCTGTTACAAATTCGTCCAACGCCCTTGTCGACTGTTTTCCGAAAAGCTTCTTCATAATCGCAACCCTCCCACCACGCTGTAATAATCCCTACTCACAACTGTTAATTTATGTAGCTTGGACAGGTGTCTCCATTGTCTAGAAGTGTCATTTAATTATTTAATTATTTTCTATAGACTTCCAGAAAAGGGCTGAGATATCTAGATAATTATGTAATTAAATAAAATTGATTCTCCCAGAGACTCTTTGAATCCAAATAGTTAGGGTTTTTAGAGTCTATTTAATCTTAAAATTGATTGAGATTAAATCATGGGCCATTGGCTCTTCCAAATGAGAAAAGTATAAAAGGGGATCAATGGGCAATTGAGAACACAAAGAACAAGTAGACTTTATGTTGATAGCAAGTAGATTTTGCAAAGTGAGAGCAAATAGTCTTGGCAAGCATAGCAAGGGCTTGATAGCTAGATAAGAAATTGCGGGAATTTCAGCAGGAGAAATTGAGGAAGAATCTCCTGAGAAGAATATTGCCGGAACTCCCATGCTAAGAGGCAAGCAGTTTTGTATTCCTTAATTTTGCTGAAGTTTAATATAATTCCTCATCTGCAGTAGTGGTTTTCCCTTCGGGGTTTTTCCACGGACAATTTGTCCAAAATATTGTGTTCATTATTGTGAATGTTTTCTTCTCTATTTCTGTGAGTTTTATTGGTGAAGTTGCAGTTGTGTTATTTTTCGATATTTGCTGAGAATTAATTTTTCAGAGTCAAATAATCTATGTATTAGATAGGAGATTAATAATCAGTAACTGCAATAGAATTTTCACATGGTATCGAGCTGATCCGGAGGGCGATATATTTAACAAAGGAAGGCTGAAAGATCCCGCTTCTTCCACTATTATTATTTGTTTTCTTTTATCTTGAGATGGTCTCAAAGAAAGTTTAAGAGATCGATGATTAGATGGAGCCTCAAATTTTAGTGTCTGGGAAGCTAGAATTTCTTTATTGTTGGAAGAGAATGGTATCAAGGAATATGTGACTAGTGTTGTACCTATACCTATAGATCTAGCACAACTCTTAGCATATAAGAAGGAAGATGCTAAGGCGAGGAGGCTGATTCTTGATGGTGTCAAGGATCATATTGTTCCACATGTCGCAGAGTTAGATACAGCGAAGAAGATGTGGGATGCCATTCTGAATCTGTACCAGAATGCTACCACTAATCGGAAGCTGATTCTCAAAGAAAAGTTGAGGACTACTCGGATGAACAAGGGAGAGGACGTGACAAGTTACCTCACCAGACTCAGACTTGTCAAGGATGAGTTGGCTGCTGTTGGAGATAATCTAGGTGATGACGAGCTAGTGCGGATAGCCCTGAATGGGTTTACTAAGCAGTGGGATGTCTTTGTTCAAGTCATTAATGGACGAGACACCTTGCCGAGTTGGGATTGACTTTGGAGTGACTTCACTCAGGAGGAGCTTAGACTAAGTCTTGTCAGTAGGACCAGTAGCAAGAGTCAGCAAAGTGAGGCGGAACAGGAGAACGTTGCCCTTGCAGGAAAAGGGAAAGCAAAGAAGGGGTCTAGTAAAGGATCAAATCCACAAGGTGAGAAGAAGAAGAAGGACTTATCTAAAGTCAAGTGTTATGGCTGTCACGAGTTTGGCCACTATGTCAGCGATTGCCCGCAAAGGAAGAAAGGCAAGAAGCAGACAGCAGCTTCAGCAAGTGCAGATGAGCTCTCTAGCAGAATGGAGGATGAGTTCGCTCTCATAGCTTGTATGGCTAGCTCAACCTCACAGGGTGTTTGGTATATAGATAGTGGGGCGTCATTTCATATGACAGGAGTTAGAGAGTAATTCTCCAGCTATAAGGAGGAGGACATCAGAATGCAGATTTCTATGGGGAACATGTCCAAGCTCAATCCAGTTGGGAAAGGGACTGTTCTATTTCAGAGGGAGAATGGTAAGCGGATTCCCATTCATAATGTGTTGCATGTGCCAGGCTTAGGTATGAATTTGATTTCCATATCTGTCCTTCAGGATAAAGGTTACAATGTACTCTTTAGAGGGGCAAGTGTGTTAATTAAGCACAAGGATTGGAAATCACCCATAGCTATTGGATAGGAGCCGCTTCTAGCTTATTGTGTTGCGTTTCTTGATACTCATACAAGCAATCGGCGGAGCGCAGTGAATTTGTGAGATCAAAGGGAGAGCTTGGCATAGGAGGATGGGCCATATACATCATGGAGCAATTTAAATTGCTCGCGGAGACGCGATGCGTTCCGAGGTGAGCACAGAGCATGATGATGTATGTAAGGATGTGTGTTGGGGAAGTTTATAAAGCAACTTTTCCAAGGAGCGACACCTGATCCAAGGGTGTTCTTTGATCTAGTACATTCGCATATGTGGACCAATGTCGAATTTAAGTCTCTCGTGAGATAAGGAGTACTTTGTTACTTTTATTGGATGATTTCCAAGAAGACCCGATATACTTCTGAAGATCGGGCGATTTATGGTTTCGGGCCGCCTAAGAGTTCCAAAAGTCCTTTGTGAGAATTCGGTGGAGGGAAGATGTTGTTCTTCGGTCGCATAATGGAGGCGCAGTACAAAGGGAAAGGAGCTCCGCGGAGTTCCGTAATTCGTGAAGGAATCAAGAGAGAGCGGATTGTCTCTACAACCTACAACAGTAATGGGGTTGCTGAGAGGAAGAATCGGTCTATATCAGAGGCGGTAAGGGCTATGCTGTATGACCAGGATATGCCACGTTACTTATGGGCAGAGGCGTGCAGTACAGCAGTGTACATACAAAACAGGGTTCCACATAAGGTATTAGGCAAGATGACACCAGAGGAGGCGTTCTCAGGGAAGAAGCCAGATGTTAGCCACTTCAGGATATTTGAGAGTTTGGCGTATTGTCACATTCCAGGTGCGACACGTTCCAAGTTAGATCAAACTGCAGAGAAGGGGTACTTTGTGGGGTACAGTGAAACCGCAAAGGCATATCGGATATTTATTCCAGGGACCAAGAGGACTATAGTTAGGCGTGATGTCAAGTTCATGGAGGACAAGGCATTTAGGAGGTCCAGAGATTTGCCAGCAGATGATCAGAGTGAGCAGTTAGTGGAAGCTTCAAGGATCGTTCAACTAGATCAAGGACAGCGAAGCTCGAGTACAGTTACTAGTACATGCACAAGCTCAGGTGCTGAGAATTCGCAGAGTATGGAGCAGCAGATGCAGTAGATCCAAGAGATGCATCAGGGTGATATGGAGGTTGATACTTCATCCTCTACAGTTGGTAGCAAGAACCAGCAGTCACAAAGTAATACTCAGGAGTTTGTGGGAGCTCCTAGGATGAGTAGTAGACAGCGGAGACAACCAGCCAGGTATGATGACTATATGGCATTAGTTAGTCAGGTGGTAGATAGTGAGCCTTCTAGCTATCAGGAGGTCGCGACAGCCAAAGAAGTGTGGCAAGATGCAATGGTTGAGGAGCATACCCCCAATAAGGCGTTAACGCATGTGTGAGGTTGTGCCTCAGACCACGATAGGGCGTTATTGATCACTCGATCTATAAGATCAAGCACGGTGCAGATGGTAGCATAGAGAAATACAAGGCAAGGTTTGTGGCCAAGGGGTTCTCTCAGAAGGAGGGAATTGACTATGAGGAGACATTTGCTCCAGTGGCCAGGTATACTTCTATACGAGTCGTGATCTCTCTTGCAGCACAGATGGGATGGCAGATCCATCAGATGGATGTCAAGACGGCGTTTCTTAATAGTGAATTGAAAGAGGAGGTATACATAGAACAACCAGAGGGCTTTGTGGCACACAGCAGTGAAACCCACGTGTGCAGATTGAAGAGAGCTTTGTACGGACTCAAGCAGGCTCCCAGGGCGTGGTATGAGCGCATTGATAGATACTTGCAGGGAATGGGCTTCGTGAAGAGTGAAGCGGATGCTAACCTCTACTACTTGGTGGTTGGGGGTGAGGTTTTCATTCTTGTTCTTTATGTGGACGACTTGTTTTTAATAGGTTCACTAGGGCTCATAGAGGAAAGCAAGAGGGACCTTGCAGCAGAGTTCGAGATGAAGGATTTGGGGCTTATGCACTACTTTCTAGGCATGGAGGTATGGCAGACAGATGGAGAGATTTTCCTTGGACAAGGGAAATACTGCATCGAAATCTTGAGGAGGTTCAAGATGGAGGATCGCGTATTGCCCACTCCTATGATCAATAATTGGAAGAAGGTAGAGACATCTAGAGAGGAGGATGTAGACCCCACCTTATACAGACAGTTGATTGGGTCTCTCATGTATTTGGTCAACACCAGGCTAGATATATCCTTTGCAGTAAACTCTCTTAGTCAGTTCATGGTGGAGCCGAAGAGAGTGCATTGGACAGCGGCAAAGCATGTGTTGCGGTATTTGCGTGGTACAATCGAGTATGGAATCAAATATACTCGAGGTGATGGTATCAGGTTGATAGGCTATACCGACGCAGATTGGGCAAAGTATACCGCATGTGAAAAGCACTTCAGCAAGTGCTGCTTTAGCTTGGGACCTGAGTTGTCTCTGGTGCATAGCAGAAGCGTGGTTCCAGAGTTTTGAGTTCCAGAGGCAGAATACATAGTACGGCATATGCACGCGGTGAGACGAGCATGGCTTCTGGCTACCGTATCTTGTTTGTCGAGGGTTGAGACTACTTCTGCGGATACATTGGCATAACCGAAGCTGGGTACCGTTGATCGAGAACTGCGTTTCAAGGATAGGTCTAAGCATAGACATCAAATATCATTTCATCGTAGATTGTGTACAGCTGGATTGTTCAAATACAGATATACCTACTGCATCAAAGCGTGCAGCGCATAATTTTGACCAAGGTATCGTAGGCACCATCTCTTCGAGATAAGTCAAGGTCATGCGCAACACCTCCTCGCCAGCTTAAGAGGGAGGTTAATCATGTATTTGACAGGTGTCTCCATTGTCTAGAAGTGTCATTTAATTATTTAATTATTTTCTAGAAACCTCCAGAAAAGGGCTGAGTTGTCTAGATAATTATGTAATTAAATAAATTGATTCTCCTAGAGACTTCTAGAATCCAGTTAGTTAGGGTTTTTAGAGTCTATTTAATCTTAGCCATTGATTGAGATTAAATCATGGCCATTGGTTTTCCAATGAGAAAAGTATAAAAGGGGATCAATGGGCAATTGAGAACACAACAACAAGTAGAGATTCTGTAAAGTGATAGCAAGTAGATTCGGTAGCATCCCAAAGTTAGCAAGGGCTAGTTGATAGCGTTTGGGAGCAGCCGTGGAATTTCAGCAGAGAAATTGAGGGAAGAATTTCCTGAGAAGTTAATATTGCCGAGCTCGCCAAGAGGCAAGCAGTTTTGTATTCCTTAATTTGCTGAAGTTTAATATAATTCCTCATCTGCAATAGTGGTTTTCCCTTCGGGGTTTTTCCACGGACAATTTGTCCAAAAATATTGTGTTCATTATTGTGAATGTTTTCTTCTCTATTCCTGTGAGTTTTTATTGGTGAAGTTGCAGTTGTGTTATTCTTCGATATTTGCTGAGAATTAATTTTTCAGAGTCAAATAATCTATGTATTAGATAGGAGATTAATAATCAGTAACTGCAATAGAATTTTACAACAAATAAACAACCAGATTCGATAAATAAAACAGTATTAAAATGTCCGCTAGCTCTTTTAAATGTGATTGGCAATCCGCATCTTTGTAAACTTGACCAAATCCTCCTTCCCCGATTTTCATAGTTTGATTAAAGTTATTAGTTGCAGCTCGAAGGGAGTCGTAGTTAAATAGATTAAGCCACTTATTGTCTTCCTCGGCAGCAAAATATACCTCTGCAAGATATTATACAATTTTATAAATAATACCATTCTACTATATGAATCCTACTGTAAAGTTTCTTAAATTTCATCAATTAGTGAGAAAATAGATTTCTTCACCTGCTTCTTCATGCTGTCGCCCGGGGACTTTAGTGTATAACTTTCGAAAAAAGTGCCTGAATACAAACAACAACCACAATACAGCAATGACCGCTGCAACTCCCAAAGTTCCAACCAAGATGACCACAGTCTTCGAAGGGCTGGCTGTAGAAACAATAAAATCCAAACCTTAAAAAACATTTTAACAGAACTAACACCAAAACAAACAATAATAATAAACAATATCACATCTACTTATATATAATGCTTAATTATAGTTTCTGACGCACTTTTAAAAATCGCACAAAAATATTATAAATTAAAATGGAGTACAAACTTGCAGTGACTTACAGGAAGAAGAGGAAGTGGAGAAAAAAGCAATGGTAGAGTAGCGCAAATAACAGCCGGCGTCGAGACCCCTTCCATCCTGCTGTGAAAAACACCGTTCTACAAGCAGGGTAGCGTGCTGAAGACAAACGTCACAGCTATTGGTAGTAAGTGTCCGCCTGCACATAGCCAGTCCATAAATGGCCGTCTGCAATTCGTTGGTACTAATTTCACCAGTGGCAAAACCCTGGTTTTTGAGAGCCTTGGATTTGACATCCGCCAACAATCTCAGCGCAGTTTCATTAAAAAGTTTAGGGTTTGAGGAGGAGTCAGAGAGGCACACGTTGGAGTTGCCACCATCGAGTGCCTGATCAAAGAAAGTCTGATTCTCATAGCGCAAAAAACATCCGTCGTATATCATACGTGCCCCGATCTCGAAGGGACAGTATCGCACAATCTGTTCTGTGGCGTTTGTATAGCACTGACTACAGTCCGCCATTCACAAATCGTTTCTGCATTGGGCAAGCCCATATACCTTATTTGTGCCATTTCCATATGAAGCTGTCGCGAAGCCGGTCGAAGACATGTTTTCGGCAAGCAACGAGAAAACATTTTTTCGGTTTTCAATCAAAGCGCTGGGATTTGTAGTATTAACCAGACTACAGCCATGACCGGCCTCTATAATTTGGGGATCGGCTTCTAAACGGAGAACAACATTGGGCATGGCTGAAATTAAGAGTACGTAAAAGGCAAGCCATGAGAGACTGGCGTTTGTATGTAGGCTTGACATGATGAGAATGCGCAGCTAAAATATCACGCAGGTTACCTTTGTATATAGAAATGAAGGCGGAGCCCTTCCAAATCTAAATGCCTTCAACTTTTGTTCTTGTAAATGACAAACAGAGGCCTCTTAAATGGATGGCTTGAAGAGTGTAACCCGACCACGTTGCTCTACCCCCTCACCCAACGTCCAGAATTTTCTTTGGAGACTTTCTTTACAGACTTTTTATGTCTTCTGTGTTGAACGAAACTGAAGTCATGTGTCGCACGTAAGATGATGAATTTTCTTTAGAGACTTTATTGGTCTTGTGTGTTGAACGAAACTGAAGTCATGACATGTTTAATGTTCATCGTTGATTTTTAGTATAAGATGTTGAGTTATTTATTTATTTAAAGCTCTTGGCCTTTAAATCATTGGCATTCTGCTCTGTCGTCAACGTTTAATCACTGTTCCAACGTCACTTTATTAACTGTTTCCCGCAAATTTTTCCAGTGTTTTAAATTGGTACGTCATTGACTCTTCGGCTTCTTCCACTGTCAAATTATAAAATAGGTTATTATAGCAGAATGTAAGGGTACGGGGTTGTGATTTGATAGGAGGAGATAAGGGTAAGGGCATTTGGTGGTGATTTGATAGCAGGAGATAAGGGTAAGGGCATTTGGGGGTGGTGATTTGATAGCAGGAGATCTGGTAAGGGCATTTTTTTAAATTGGTACGTAATTGACACTTCGGCTTTTTCTAGTGTTTTAAATTTGTACGTATTTAAATTTGAATGTGTCTGAAATTGACCCCTACTTAGACATCTTTTTCTTGGGAACACTTTGAACCAGCTTAATGGTTAGTGGATATTATTATTAGTTACTATTGTAATCGTTGTATTTTCTTTTTGATTATTTGCTTGGTCAATGAGATTGTATTGTTTATAATATTTTTGACCTTTTTCTATAATTGAGATTTAAATTCATATTTTTTGTGCTTAAAAATTACGGTTTATCTTTTTTTTTTTTCTATTGGTTTGAGTAGGTTTATTTTTCATTTTCCTTCATTTTCTATTAAGTAAATTAGGAGAATACTGGGACATTATACATTGTGGCAAATATTTAATCTTCAAGCTTTGATAGTGTGTTGGTACTGAAGTAGTGAATGCATGTTTAATGCATTAAGTGCAAATTTTATGAGACTAAATGCAAATTCTAGAATCATATAGGCTAGCCTTTTGCACGACATCAATAGATTGCTTTGGTGGGGTTTCATAATTTTTTGGGTGCCATCGGACTAGTATTGTAGCCTGAGTTCTAAGTTCTAAAATAGTCACTATTTTTATGTCATTATAGCTCCAACTATGGTTGTTGTGGCCTCGGTTGTGCATAATATTAGTCCAAACCCAATGTTAGGTTGCATTCTGGAAATTATTGCCCTTGAGAATCTTATAACAGTTACAATGGCCTTGCTTGTCATGTCTTTATGGATAAGAAATTCACTTCCTTTGGGTTAATACATGGACTAAAAATGATTTTTAGGATTTGTGGGTATATTAAGGTTGTAATTTCTTAGTTTTAATCTGGGTTTGTAGCCCTGTGAGATTTTGCATTAGCTGAAATGGGTCCATTAAAAAGCTTGAAAAATCTTGTTCATATTTTCTTTTTCTTGAGACATTTTGCATTTTCCTGGCTCTTAACCCATGTCTCTCATTTTGGGGTAAAATCTTTAAATTGTTAATCGTTCTTGAGAATTATGTACTAGAATGAACTAGTTCTAGGATTGGTATTGCATATTTTGGGGAATCTTGGCTGTTTGTATAAGTTTTTAAATTTATTGCATATTTAGAGGCAAAAGACTCTCCTGAAGAAGGGAAATGGTTTTGAGGAGAAGGATTTTGGACTGGTCGCCTAAATTAGGGTAGGTCAATTTTTTTGAGATGTTTATGATGTTATTGGTTGTGTTTCTAGACAGACACGTGCGGGGGAAGACATGGATTTTTTTTTTTGCATGTACCACAACGCTACAACCTCTGCTTGCCACATCTTGTGCAACCCCTCCAATGATTCCATTTTCCATGTAGCTCCTATTTTGTCATAATGCTAAGAGGGACAATCCTGTCTAGAAAAAGAGTCATTTTTTTAATCATATTCCACTAGTTTTAAATACAAAGAATCTACTACAAGGTATTTGAAGAAGGGAAGATATGCATAATGGGTGGGAATTGATGTCATCATCTATCTCATTGCTGAAGAATTTTTTCAAAGAGCACATCCACTTGGACGAGGAGATTTGGCTAGTTTTGGAGGGAAGCAACTACTTTGATGTAAGAGATTAAAATGACAAATGAATCCGGATTTGGGTCGAGAAAGGGGATTTGATTATTTTTCCTGCAGGGATGTATCACCATTTCACCATGGACACTACTAAGTTCTAACTATACTAAGGTATAACTACTTGCTTTACCTATCTGTAGTGAATTTTTCATTACATTTAGATCTTATTAAAAATTCTATGGAGTATTTAGTTTGTGGTTAGGAAAAGATCATTTAAAATGTAATATTTCCCTTCTTTCCTGAATATGGGCAAGAAAGGAGGCCTTTTGTAAATCAATATGTTGTTTAATCTCAAATTTTCCTTTTGGATTATTGGTTAGTGATTTTTACATAATGTTTGGAATCTATAGTGTTTTAATTTTTATCTTTGCTCTGGTAGGCGATGAGGTTAAAACGAAACCTTCAAAGATTAAGGCACTTTTGGACACAATTACAATTATTGTATCTTGATTTTTCTGAGAACTTTTGTGAAAGATCTTGACAATTTGTTCATTGCAATAGAAGCAATTCAGACACAAACTATATAGTTTTAACTGGGTTTTTGGTTTTGATTATTTCAATATCAATTTTGGACACAAAATGTTTCAAACATTGCCCACAAATTTGAAGTGGATAATGGGGCTTACTTGGGAACGAAAAATTGGAGTTCAACTTCATACAGAGGAGGAAGAGTTCAAAGAATGCAGGATGCCTAGATTAATTTAGGTAGGAATTTCTTAATGTAAATTTTTTGAAGTTCTTAAACCGTTCATGGAAGATTTGAGAAAAAAATATCAAAATATGAGAAATACAATTAGGATCTACTTAAAGTTTGGGCTCTTAGTAAGGCTTGTTTGTGCCTATTTTGTTATGGTATACTTGTTTGGAATTGACACAAGTCTGTTGGATAGACCACTATTTGTCAACATTTATTTGTTGATTACTAGTGGTTGAATGAATCCTTGTAAATCCAGTGTATACCCCTGGTTGAGGCTTCCTCTGTAGTTGGGCATTGAAGTTGGGCCTCTTAGTAAGTACAAGCTAGTGTTTGAACTTTAAGCCTTACATTGTGTTTTTTTGAGTAATTAGGCTCATTATTTTTGTTGTTTTTGGGAAATGTTTTCTGATCCTTTTTTAATCCTTTTCATATTTCTCAAAAGGTTATTCATGATTATAGATACATTATGAAATATTTTGTAATGGATGTGCAAGAATGTATGTTGTAAATCAAGTGTCAGATAAGATTACTAAACTTATAGATAATGTTTCTCTGTCGATCAGGCTCAATAAGTTTCCTTCTTTCTCTATCTACAAATTAGAATTGATGCTTTTGGAGTTCCCTTACATTTATGTGGATGTCGATGCTATTTTTTTTTTTGAACTTTTTTACCCTTCTTTGAATGTTTAGCATTGATATTGCATGCTAGTATATAAAGGCAGGGGCTAGCTGGAGTGACATTGTTTCTAGTTGATGAAGCCCAACCCCATAAAAAAGCCACAGCAGTGCTGCTTTAAAATTATAATATTGTAAGAATCATCTTCCTTGTCTCTTTTGTCTAACAAAATAAAGGTTTACCAAACTATTGTGCTATAGAATTTGTAAGTCGTTATGCATTGGTATTTTGCATGAATATTTTTCCCATAATATTGAATACCAAGAAATGTAGGCTAAATCTATAATTAAGGTTATGATGTTATACACATTTTTGGATAGATTATTGCACCATATGATTCTTTCCATAACATAGGAAAATTTACAATCTACATAAATACATATATATAGAAAAAATAAAAGCCTGCATGCACACACATATAAGCATCCTAAACGATAGAGAGATACATATGAGGGTATATGCATTTGAATTTATTATTTTTATTCTTCTTGATGTATCCCTCGGTGTTTGCATACCATTAAAAGTGGATTTCTATACTTCTTGTTGTATCTTGTCTTCTTTAAATAGTATTAAAAGTGGAATGGTTATAAATTGATATTTGTAAGTTGTGTACCAATTAGTATTTGGATGCTATAGTACACTGATCTTTTTTTTTAATTGTGAAATAGAGTTGTCAATTAGTGAACTCAAATTGCAGCATTGTGTCACTACAAATAAGCTCGTAGAACTATGTCTACAAAAGTGGGATTTTTGGATGGGTTTGCAAGGGTCGCCAATATTGATTTGTTGCCAACCCCTGTTGGTCTCTCTGCGGAGTCTGGCTTTGAGGGTGTGGCTGCCTGACCTTCAGATCCTGATTCTGTAAGTATGGTTTCGCTCTATCTTGTACTTGTTTTAAATTTGGTGTTATTGTTTCCAATTCTCTTCACTTCTAGGTGTACATCTACATGGGCCATCTTGACAAAGCATATAGATGTGGAACTAGATATGCATTCCTATTTTCCAACATAGAAAAATATTGCTTTGATGTGTATGTATATCTATATGTATATGTATGCATATATATGTATATGTATATGTGCATGTATATGTATATGTATATGTATGTATATGTGTATATATTTGTATGTATATATACATGTATATGAGTGTATATATGTATATATGTATACACATATGTATATGTATGTGTATGTTTGTATATGTAAATGTATGTATATGTATGCATGTATGCATATGTATATGTATATGTGTATGTATATGTATATGCATGTGTATATGCATATGTGTATGTCTATGGGCATGCAAAAACAAATACTACAATATAATAGATTAGATAAGAGGACAATAAATTTTGCACTTTTTCTATGAAATAAATGGCACAATGGCTCTTTTGATAGTGTAACCTAATGAAAGTATAGTTTTTGACACTACAATAATCAATATTTAATATGTATATGTATATGTATGTATATGTGTATATATCTCTATGTATATATATATGTATATGTATGTATATATGTATATATGTATATGTATATGTATATGGTTATATATGTACATGTATGTATGTGTATGCATGTATGCATATGTATATGTATATGTGTATATATATGCATATGTATATGAATGTGTATGTATATCTATATGCAAAAATAAATACTACAATATCGTAGATTACATATGTAGACAACAGATTTTTCCAAATTACTACGAAATTAATGCTAGAATGATTGCTTTGACAATGCATCTTAATCAAAGAATAGTTTGTGAGACTGCAACATTCAATATTGCATTTACTCCGCCCGCTGGTATTTACTTTGATTTGCTTGTCCCCATTGCGTAGCAATAACAGGATGCATTAAGCCTCGCATGAGCACAGACTTACTACCTAGCCCTCCTAGTCCTGAGGTTCCCAAGTCCTCTATGCATATTCAACTAGAATTTAATATTTCCTAATGTTCAATCTATGTTATTCCTTTTTTGGTCATTCATAGATATTGATTCATATACAGATGGATAGACATATATTTTTTGTTATACGTTTATGTATAATTGCCACTTTCAATATGTATGTATGATATATGCATATTCATATATCCTAATGTACTTGAGATTGTATATATACTCGTAGGTTGTACAGGCTGAGTTAAGTTGCACAACCCAATCATTGTTGAATTTAAAAAGGGTAAAAATAAAAAACAAAACTATTTGTACTATAGGGAGCATAGAGAGGAAATATCCATGAAGCGTGGGAAAAAATACTTTCATCAAAGGATAGCTACAACAAGCACATCTACACTTGAAAATGGTAACAATGCTCCCTTGCAGCATGAAATTCCAACGAAAAATGCCAATCCTTGTATACAATCTTAGAGGAGCTCCCCTGTTGCATGAACACAAGAACAATACCTCAAAGAAATATTCAATGATAACTATCATGTTGTGGTAAAGCTTTTTTGACATCGTATAGATGTGCTTTCCAACCTTTCTGTTTTCCAAATATGTAGGGAAAGCTACATAGGGATGCACACTCGAATGTTAGGGTCAGAAGCCATATGTGTAAGGTGTTATTCTAAAAAAGGTACCCATTGGTTCAACTCCACAAATGGAATGGATCGAGGCCCTCAACCATTGTTACTCAAAAAGTTAACACAAGTTGAAGAGATGCTTATTGCTAGGGTGGCTCCAATTTTACAGGTCACGCATGCTAGAGGAGGCCAATTTAAATATAGTGGTCAGACGATAAGCTTCCCTCAGGATATCTCAAGCATTGCAATTTTTTTTCCATGCCATCTACCAGACCTTGAGGTCATTATCATTTGCAGGACCACTATTGAATGCGAGAATTATGATTTTTATGTTAATAAACATCATGTCATAGATGCATTGATTTATACAAAATCTAATATGACAAATAACACAATGATGTTGAGATTGATGTTGAGGCTCTTAATATGTTACCTGATGTTGTTGATGTGTCTAGTTTGTTGCATACAATAGAGCAAGTTTTAGGTGAAGACCTAATTCCATTAACCAACTCAACAATGCTAGAGAAGAAGAAAATGGCTCTTCAAACTTTTCATCATTTATTCCATGCTTACCAAATGGTAGACAAGAGCTGCAAGCAATAAAAGACATCTTGCAAATTAGAAAAAAATACTAGAATATCTTATCTTGGCCTAAAGTTAGCTCTTCTCCTATTAATGAATACAACACTAAAGGTTTATTTTCAATGGCCTTTCCAACATTATTCCCCACTGGAGCAACACTTCCCCTTCAACTGAGAAATATTAAAATTCACTTGCATGAATATACCCTCCACCTAATTAGATATTTTGACCACAGTTTTTCTTCCAAAAACTTTTGGAGGTCTTAGTGTGAGAAAAATAAAAGTTTAGATTAGATTTTTTTTATATAAAATAGGGTATCAATTCATAATGGAATGCTAAAACTAGATTGACAACATGAAATATAAATAGTTTTGGAATCAAGATCCTAACCTTATTTTCTCATCTATCTTTGTTCTTAAGGGATCATATCTCATATGGAATAATATTTGAAAAGAAAGATGCCTATTAGTTAGAGGTATTCAATATGGAGGATGGGGAGGAGAAATTATATTAAATTTTGGGATGAATCTTGGCTTGATTTATGACCTCTCTTTTTGATTCCCTAGTTGAAGCACCTATGATTGATCCCTACTACTAGATTTGGGAACCTTATAGAAGACTACATTAATAAGAAAGGTCAAATTTATGAATAAATGTGTCTAATTTTTCTTTCTAATAGCTAGTATGTTATTGTTATTTATAATATCCTTACTTTCTTGAAAGAAGTTATAATTCCATTTTCTATCTAGGAAGACTTTATCTATTGGTGCAAAAACCCTAAAAGTAGTTTTTTAATGGATTTAGGGTACTCCATTCAAATTCAAAACCATATGGTGAAGAAGAGATGAAGAATTTGAAACAATTTTTTTTCCTAAAATAAACCATTTTTGGTGGTGTGTTTTTCATGATAAAATAATTATTCAAAATAATCTACAAAAGGGGTTTTTCCTTTCCTAATAGGAATACTCTATGTGCTACTAATGAGGAAAATGCAGACAATCTCTTCTTCTACTATAAGGTTGCTTGAAATATATGGGAGGATATATTTAAAAATTGATGTAAATTAGGTTATACCTAGATCCATGAATTCCTTTGTCGATAGCTATGTCCCACCCTTAATCCACTCGATCATAAGGGAATTATGGTTTATAAATTCCCCATAGTTGTGCTAGTGAATCTAGAAACAAATAAATAATATTTCTTTTAGGGATAAATATCTACACTCTAATGAATTCCTTAACAATATATACAATACTATAATGGAAAATATTTAAGTGATAGCTATAACAAAAACCCAACAATCCTCACAACTCTATTAAAAAGAATATCTTATGTTTGGAGGATTAATAGAGAAATCGGTAATGTGGATATTAACAAACAAAGCTTGTTATAAAGATAGATAAGTGGAAACCTCCACAAAAAGTTTGGGTAAAACTCAATTTTTATGGTGCCTCAAATGATGGCCTAGATCAATCAAGTACAAGAAGAATTCTAAAATATGAAAAAGGCGTTCTTGTTGTTGCATATGTGAGAAATATTAGACACAAATATCGTAATCAAGCTAGCTCACCCTTACTCTTGGTCTGGGAAATGGTCTAGGAAAAATCTATGTGGAAGTGGATTCAAAAATTATTATAAAACTTTGAAATGGTACTACAAACCTCAAATGGAAGTTGGCAAGCTATGACAGATTTGTAACTTTTTTATTTACCAATCTATATAGTTTCAAAGTAACTCATATCTATAGAGAAGGAAACATGGTTGTTGACGACTTAGCTAAAATTGGGCTCCATGTTGATGGATGGAGATACTCGAAGAATATTGATAGCTTATCACACAAA
>VDFB02022776.1:0-26870 GCA_007258455.2 Sequoia sempervirens | reverse complement strand
TTCTTTGACGAACTAATAGTTCATCTTTCCCTCATTATCATTTAACATTGATTTGACCCTCAATATATCTACCTCCAATAAAAATGGTCCCCATCAATCAATCTTTGCTTCCACTATACAACCTTATCTTATTTCTCAACTATATTGTGTTAGCGCCATCCTATAGGTCCCTATTTACAACATAGCCAATAATTTATTTTTGAATATAAATCAACAGTAGGAACATAAATTAGTTTTTAACCTCTCCAACCTTCATATTGAGACCGACTCTAAACATTAAATTTCTAAAAATAAAAAAGGTTTTTGGATTTACCATCATCCTTGCTTTCACACGTAAGATTGAGTTTCTATTTGATATAAAAAAAATCACAAGATCTATACCTAATTCAATATTGTTAATTAAATTAGGAAAAATGGTGTGGTCACTTTTAAGCATGTCAAACCCCCTAAATAAAATGTTCCTAAAGAAGAGTAAGTTGTCTTCTAGAAGTTAACAATAAAATAAATTTCCATTTGTTAATAAGAATGCCACACACATCATTAATAAATAAGGCTATGATTTTTAAAAAAATCACCACCTCAATAGTAGTGGAAGCTACAAAATCCTAATGTATAACCATATTTTTAAGAAAAAAAAAAATTAGAACTACCATCACCCAATTGCCTTTGGATGATTGTAGAAAGAAATAACTCATGCCTAATAAGGAGATTGCACTCCACATTTATAGTGTGCCAACAATTCAAAAGGATAGCACCACACCAAGACACATTTTTAATAGTTCTAATTTCTAAACTAACAAACAAGTATCAAATTAAACTTGAAATTGCATACATTAACATGAGGATGGAGCGACTGGGTGGGAGTAGGAGTGGGGCTCTGAAATTGAAATCGCCAGGCGAAGATGGTGATGGTGAGGCAGATTCAAATGTGGATAACTCAGATTTCTAGCATGTTGAGGTGCAGAGGTTTGGCATCTTGGTGTTGGGCTTCTGCAGAAGGTTTTTGTGACTTAGCATGGTTGTGTTTTACATTGAAGGCTTGGAAGCTATGCGGGTTGGTTCGCTGGAGTTTTCCTCGACATTTTCTATCTTGACTTCTAAGTTTTCTGACCTGCTTGGGGCCTCTCTTTCTGCGGTCTCTTTGGTGCCCAGAAGTGAGGTTGCTTTCTCTTTTTCGGTTGGAAGTGAGAGCTCGGTAGTAGCTTTTGGGTGGTGTTTTGCTAGTGTTGGCTCTCTCAAGTGTCAAATGGCTTTGTGGCTGCTGCTGCTTGAGGTGTTTCCAGAGGTTAGTTTGATGCCTCTGGTGGGTTTGTCCTGTTTCTGGGCTTTGGCGGGTGTTCCCCCTTTGGAGCCTTTGTTGCAGAGCAAGTTTTTTGTGGTTTGGGGCTTGTTTACTCACCCCTTGAGGGTCCTTCGTGCTCTTCTCATGCTGGTTTGGGCTGAGTTTTTGGGTGATCTTTGGTTTGGAGCTGGTTGTGATGCTTTATTTATTATGCTCCTGGCTTATTTTTCCCCTGCCTCTTGGCTCTTTGGATTGGGTCTTTCTGGCTTATTTTATTCTGCATAAGGGAAGCGTTTATGGGTCGGCTCATTTGTTGTTTCCTGTTTATTCTATGGAACCATTTTTCTTCTTTTGTTTTGCTAATGGCCAGGTCTTTTTCTTTAGTTGTATGGATTTTGTCCATATGGGTGCTTGTTTGCTATATTGATTGGGTTGAACTTATTGATTTCTCTTACGACCTAGTTGTTTGTTTCGTTCAAAGGGGTGAAGTTTTCCCTGTCTAGTGATTTGTCTTCCCTCCCATGTTTAGTTGCTCCTTTTGAGGTAGTGATATCTCCTTTAGAGGTGGAGACATGCATTGTTGGGGAGGTGAAGGACTTGTTGTGCTTAAGTGTGTTGGTTGGGGAGTTTTCAGTTTCTTTCTCCATGTACCAAAATCACGTGTTGCCAAGGGATGCTATGACAACCTTTCCTACTGAAGTTGCTTTCCGTTGGGCTCTTCAGTGGGCGTCTTCTATAGAGGTGGAGATTGCTCCTACAGAGGTGGAGCCCTCTCCTTTTGAGGTGGAGTTGGAAGTTGTTGAGTTGGTGAGAAGATCTTTTCTCTTATGTTGGTTCTTATTGATGTGGAGCTTGTATGGGTAGGAGAGATGTGGTTTTGGTGGTAAGGGGTCTCACATCATCCTCTCCTATAGAGGGGTCATCTTCTTTAAAGGCGGAGGTTGGGTTGGCTAATCGGGTGGGATGGTGCTGCAAGAAAGTTGATGTTTTGCAGTGTTCTATTGTGCTCTCCATAACCCCTATTGAGGTGGGGAGATTGGATTTGTTGGATCTTTTGAGAAACAGGGATATGTTGGTGTTCTACTCCATTAAGATCATTGTTTTTCCTAGCCCAATATTGGTTGTGTTGAGCGGTTGGTTTGTTGTTGCCTGGCTGATACAGGTTGTGTTTAAGTTCAAATAAGGGTTAAAGGTCCCTATAAAAACTTGGTTGTAACATGGTTTAAGGTCCCTTCAAAACTTGTTTCATGTAGCTTGAATAGTCTTATTTTTCTCTTGATGGTTGTTGTTGTTAGGCTGTTGTTGGTCTGTGTTTAATATATTTCGTAGTGCTCTTTGTTATAATAGGGTTTCAGGTCCCTTCAAAACCTATTTGTATTAGGTTTCAGGTCCCATCAAAACCTGTTTTTCCCTAATGAAAAACAAACTAGTTTCCTCTGTAGCTATAATTATCTTGCCTCTAGTGGGAATACCTTGCTCCTACATTAAACTTTTTAAAATTTGTCAATTTCATCACGGGCAAGAAGGTGGAAATAACAATATATTTTTCATCTTCAATGTTGTGTATTTATTTACTGATGTTCTCGTTAACAAGTCCATTACAATAAATATTCACATGACCAATGATGAGATGACTTATTTGGTCGAGTTCACCTTAAGGTTAACTTTTTCACCTTGTAGGATGCGGTCTATGAGAAATTTGATGGGTTTTCCATGGGACCCCTTTATTCCATGTCATGGTTAACCTTTTCATGGAACATTTCAATGAGATATTCCTCAACTACTTCCTACTAAAATCCTATGCTAATGAGACTAACATATACTATGCCTATGACCCTAATTAATTAGAAAAAAAATCAATCACTTAATCAATATGTCCAACTACATTAATCTCACCAAAGAACTTGATAGAAATAATCAAATTTCCTTCTTATATATCCTTCTCATTAAAAAAATATGATGGATCCCTTATTTGTGAAGTCTTAAGAAAACCCACACATATTAACCTTTACCTACATGTGTCCTATCATCACCATCCTACCCAAAAATACAATACCTTATAGACTTGATCCAATAATTAATTTTATATCTGTGATAAATATCACATTGCTAAGAACATTCCTACTAATCTATAGTTTTCAAACTAAATGGGTATTGAAACAAATATATTACTATAAAATTTAGACAAGCTAAATATTTTCATTGATCTAAACCTAAGAATGATGAATTTTGTGTTGCCCTTGTTGTCACCCTCCTCTATATTGTAGGCGTATATAATAGGATCTCCAAAACCCTTTTCCACCATCAAAAGCCTCATTCTTGCAACAAAATACTAAAGAGGCATGATTCTCAACTTGGGGACCTATAAGATTGACTATTCTTGTGGGAATCTATATATTGAAAAGATTGATCATTTCATAAGAATTAAAATTAAGAAATAAGGTAATAATATCAATCATGATTTGGTCATAGAATTTACCCTTGTTGAACACTCCCCCAACACTAAACACCCCATTTACCTAGGCTCTACATAAGTCCCAGTTAAAGAAGATATTTTTTTAAGATAATGCTCAAAGAAACTATCCCAATTAAAAAAAACCCAAAAAATCTCAATATCATGATGGTTGAGGCCTCAATTTTTTGTACCATCCTTTATTAAATTTCCTTAGAACGAACCCACCTTTTATTTTACATTTCTCTCTTGTTCACTTCTACTTTCTCTTTCTTTTTTTCTTGCAAACCTAGTACCCTACCTTAGCTCAAGGATCATGGGAGGTTTTTTTTTTATCATCATCATTTTCCTTCATTCTCCTATTGTATTTTTTCCTTTTTTTTATTAGTATTTATTTCCCCTTCTCTCCGCTCCCCATCTTCTTATACTTATTATTAACAGTTTTGGTATGTTCTTATCTCCTTTTAATGTTTGTGTTGATTTAGAGATCTATTATTCATCTCATCAAGGATTTTTTGCATCATGTTTGTTATTAAGTAAAATATTCTTTGTGTTTTCATAATGTGTACTACTTTTTTGTCATCCTTTCATCTTTATTTTATTTGTTTCTTAATGTATCACCATAATTAGCACTCTTACTAATTTATTATCACCTTGATTGCCTAGTACAAAAGAAATATTGAATTAGTAGGTGTTATGATAATATTTTTTTTGTGATAATTACTCCATTCATTTTTTATTCAAAATTTCTATTATTATCCTATCTTTTCCATCAAATGAATTCTATAAATATTACAAGTTTAACAATAATAATAATTAAAATTTATGTAATTATGTTAAGAGGTGTTCTATAATGCTAGCAAGACATAGAGTTTCATGTCATGACTATGTATATAAAAACTAAAAAATGCTTGACATATATTTAGAATAAAAACGAATAAATAAAAAACATGAAAGTTTAGTGCCAAAAGGCAAAAAATTACATTCCAAAGAGAAAAATTGAATAAAAGAAGAGCATCAAAAATAAAAACTAATATGAGCAATTTAGATTAACTCTATGTGATATTAGGTTGACTTTTGACTTCAATGACAATTGAATTTATATTATATTTTCCTATGCTATTTTAAGTATGAATTCATAGTAGACTAGACATGTTATTGAATGTTATTCTAATATACAAGACCTTTCTTGTATCTACCTAGCGAACTTCATTTTTTGTATCCACCTTTTCTCGAGGAAATTATTCTTAAATTGTAAAATTTGGATGTGAATATATTCAACATCTCATATAATCTTTGTATCAATAAATCCTATATAGAAGTCTAAATGGAACTAGGTTGAAAAATGGAAACTTATGTCTCTTTTTTGATATTTGGCTTATATAATGGTTAGATACGGCCATGTAGCCTTGCGAGCAAATATGATTCTAGGTATTAAATTTTAATACATGGATGATTGCAATGGTAGTGTAGTGTCTTCTCCTAAAGATGATGCAATTCAATTGGTGGTTGGCAAAGGTTTCTTCAAGGATGCTGATCCTACATATGATATTGGTCATTGGGAGGTTACTCAAGCTAATAAGACCACTACAACTTTCTAATATAGTTTTTATTTATCCTACCTATAGATATTGGTTTTTCAATACTTTTTTGTTGATTTTTAAGGTTTGTTACCTGAAACCTTCTACTCATTTTTGTAATTTTTTAATATTTCTGATAATATAAATTTTGGATAATTTTGACAACTAATTTCATTTTATAATCGAATATAAAAAAAACCTCAATAAAACCCTACTAAATTATTTTTAAATTTTAAAATCTAATTTGGTAGTCAAAGACATACAATTTAAAACATAAACTGTTTTTAAACAAAAACCAAAAATATTGTACGCATCGGAAGCACAATTTCACAAAACTCCTCTATATTTGCCCGAGGAAGCTTCGTTTCAAAAGTATGTTCGTCATCATTGACGTATGCCGAAAATTAAAATAAATAGAAAACAATCCTTCGGTCCATAAAATAGCATGCCGGCAAATTTGACCACTGTGCACAAGAATCACCAGGTAGAGGACATAGGAATTGCCATTTTACTTTATCGATAAAGCCAAATTCGCTACGATGTCGTCAGCATTCAGAAACGTTATTGACGTGCTTCCCATTCAAGAGAAGGGCCACGGACTCTAGCCGACACGTAATTGAGGAAGTTGCGTGTATGGTCTGTCACTTGGTGCTATAAAATCCCTTCCTCACAAGCGGGAAAAGCGTGGTTAGAAACTGCAAGTAACCTTTTTTGCGCAGAGAATGGGAATCTTGTACAAGGAAGAAGAGGAGATATGGGAGCAGCTGCGGCGAGAGGCGGAGAAGGAAGCAGAGGCGGAGCCGGTCCTGGCGAGCTACCTGAACGCTACCATCCTCGTACACAACACAATGGAGAGCGCGCTGGCGTTCCATCTGGCCAACAAGCTGTCGACCTCCATGCTGCCTAGCGCGCTGCTATACAACCTACTGTTGGACGTGTTTACTGAAAACCCTAACATATTTCATGCTATTGGAGCCGACATTCGCGCCATCAAGGACAGAGACCCGGCCTGCGTTTCCTATTTACACTGCGTGCTCAACTTCAAGGGTTTCCTGGGCTGTCAGGCGCAACGTGTGGCGCATCGCCTGTGGTCTCAGGGTCGATTCTCCGTCGCTCTGGCTATCCAGAGTAGGGTTTCTGAAGTGTTCGCCATGGACATTCATCCTGCTGCGAGGATTGGCGAGGGCGTGCTCTTCGACCATGGGACGGGGCTTGTTATCGGCGAGACCACTGTTATTGGGGATAACGTCACCATTTTCCACCACGTTACCCTTGGCGGTACCGGCAAGCATGGCGGCGACAGGCATCCCAAAATTGGCAACGGGGTTTTGATCGGCGCCGGGGCTACCGTTCTCGGGAATGTTAATATTGGCGCAGGGGCTAAGATTGGAGCCGGGGCTGTCGTGCTCATTGACGTACCGCCCAAGACTACTGCTGTCGGAAACCCCGCCAGATTGATTGGGGGAAAGCGAAATCCTATTAGGTTGACTGAGAAACCCTGCAAAACTATGGATCATACGTCATTCATCGCCGAATGGTCAGATTATGTTATTTGAGATTACTTTGGGAAACTCCATTTATGGTGTAGGCCTTTTTTTTGTCGGAATTGCATTTTGTCTTTCAAATAACCGGACAATGCCAGGTGTAAGATAACCGTGGGTGCATTACACCATCCCGTAAAGCACTTATTTGAGCTTCTCAAAGGAAGTTTAAAGCAACCGTACGATTCTCCTCTTTTGATAATGAATCATTATATGTAATTTGAAATATCGACAATGAAGTATATATAACTGATTTCATAAACAATTTTCTCTTATAACAAGATTGCTGATCAATGTATAAAAAAGTGTCCTTCAAAGTACATTCTCTTATTCGGATGACACACAAAGAATTTTTTTTTTTTTTTTTAGGGAATCTTGTGGCGCAGAGTGTTATCTGTTTCGTGCTGGAATGATATACAGAGAGTTTATTATTATACTGTATCTCTAGAGAATTCAATCCTTTCCAAGTGCTTTTTCTTTGTCACTGAGATGCTATGCAAAAACCTGTATTAGCTTGCTGTTCCATGGAAAGGGCTTCAGCACTTAATTTTATCAGACAGTCCCATGGAATTGGACGGCTGCAGCTAGAGGAATTAGATTTAATCTTTTCGTCAAACAGAAATCCCAGGTTACTAGTATGTAAGCTTAAATGTGACTGAAAAGATTTTCTGTTAAATGGCAGTTAGTATAAAATAAAATAAATTTGAAATTTTGAAAATTCGAAAAAATAATAGACCGTTCATTTTTATATGTTTCTAAAATTTAAAATTTTGAAAAATTAATGCACTATCTATTTTAGAATAATTTGCAAACAAAATCACTTTCACTTAAACATCTTTCTTCATCGAAAAAATTAAAAAATTCATTGGATCACTTATGTGGAAAAGGGTTCTAAGTTTTCATAAATTTAGTTATTCCCTTCATAAAACCATAATCTTATTATTCTTGTATGTATTTAATCCTTTAAGAGTATTTTTTCTTTCTTGAAGGGATGATATATATAGAATTATATTATTTGTAAGAGATTTTTCTCCTCTTCATAGACTTATTATTATTTTTTTAGGATTTTTGTTTTTTTTAAGAAAATATATTTATACTTTATGGATAAAGCCAAATTACTTATAAAGAATTTTATTTTAAAAGAATTATATTGAGAGAATATTGAAAGGATTTTATTTTTAAAAACATTAATTTTCATTTTTATTGAGATGATATAAAGAATTGTGTTTTATTATTGATAAGATTTATTTTGTTATTAGAATGATATTAAAGATTTTAAAGAGAGAAAAGACTAAAAATTTAGATATGTGAATTTGACAATTGATTATTAGAAATGATTGACGACAAGAATCAATATTGGTTTAAATAGAGTCATCAATGAAGAATTTAACAATAGTATTCATTTGTTCACCACAAACGATAGTGTACACAATCACAACATAAAAAAAATGCATTAATTGAAACCATTTATTACATGTAACATTGCAACTAAAAGAGATAGTGTCAATGCACTCAAAGGAGGTCAAAATGATAAATTTGGTGTGATAAATAGAAACCAAAACTCTATAATGTGTAGGATTTATTGCACTAGTTGTTTATTAGGGGTACAAACACACCAAGGAGATCACTTAAAATGTGGAGATTAAAGATTTTCAATAAAAAAATACAAATAAAGTGCAAAGGAACAATGTTAAACAATAATTAAAAAAAGGGTGAGAGTGGGTGTCTTAACAGGAGTGGGAATATGAGCAAGAGCAAGGGTAGAGTTTCAATGGGATTGGGAAGTTGTAAAGTCAATGTGGGCGAGGATGGTGATACTAAAGGAGACGAAAACAATGCTGAAGGAACAAACTGTTGTGGTTGCATAGGGATTCCTTGCTCCCTGGCTATGGATGCTTCTTGTTTTGGTTCTTGCTCAGTTTCATATAACATTTGTTCAGATGCAACAGATCTTTCAGTTTCTAAGGATGAGTTTGATGGTTCCTCAAAATTTTGTGGAGCATGAAGGAGGATGAAACTCTCTTTGATATTCTCCTGAAGGCCAAGTTAAAAGCTAAGAAGGGTGTGGCGCCTAGTTTTTTTGGGGATAGGGGTGATTGTTATGTTCAAAGAGAGGATATTCCCCTTCTTTATGTTTGGTTGGAAGCTCAACATTCTTCCAAGAAGTTGCAGGAGGTGGGTTTTGAGTTGAACCTATGCAGTTCTTTGAAGAAGGGATTTTTGCCACCCCCTCCTAAGGTTCCTCCCCTACCTCTAGCAGATTTGCAACCTTTGTCTCCTTTTAAACCAATTTCCTCTATTGTGGTTGGTTGTGATGTGCACTATACATCTTTTCCTAGGTGGGCTCTCTTTTGGGGCCTCCCTCCTTGGTGGTGGCCTCCTCTCTTGCAAATCTTGCTCAATTTGGGTTGTAGGATAGTAGGGTTTTTGGGGTTCCCATTCTATTTATGATCTACCTGTTTATCATGGTGTTGCTACCTCTGGTGTTGTTTCTCAAGAGGCTTTTTAGCATAAGCCTAACATTGCTGAGATTCCTCATTCTCCTTCATCTCCTTTCTCTTTTGCTATTCCGGATGAGTGGATCAACAGATCTATGGATGGGTTCCATTTGGCTCTCATTGGAAGATTGTTTGGTTATAGACCAAATACTGATACTATTCACAGTTGGGATTTAGATTGTTGAATGGTTCCTAGTCTTCACATTAGGGATTTAATGAATGAATTTTTGCTATTCTCCTTTCATTCTATGGAGGACTGCACTCGCATTTTTTAGGGAGGTCCTTGTTTTCTTAGTAATTCCTTTCTTCATTTAGAAAGTTGGTCTACATGCTTCAACATATCTGAGATTAAATTGCAACCTATTTGGGTATGTCTCCCTAAGCTCTCGTTGGAATTTTGGACTTCTTAGTGATCTCCATCATTTTATTATCGTTTATCTTCTTTTCAACTTCATTCTCTACTTGTCCTCTAAGACTAGAGGCATATTCTTTAAAAGAATCAATTAATAACTTCAAATTCTCCATGCCAAAAAGTGAAGTGTCAATGCTTGCACCAAGTATGGCCTCTTGCAATGCCATCACAACTTATTCCATCAGCTCTCCACTCTTTTGATGGGTCTCCATAATCTCCTTTCGAGCATATGCATGGAATACATCTCCCAATTGAAGCTTGTGTAGGGGGAAATCTTATCAAGATCCTTATTTCCCTATTGCATGGATAGTTGTAGCAGTTGTGCTAATAAAAGAGGCTAGAATTTGAGCTGCATGTACTAAGTAGATTCTTCAAGGAATCCTTAGAGGATATAGAGGATTCACTAGAAGCCTTCATATTCTTCGTAGTCTTTTCCTTTAACTCCTTTTCCCCATTCTTTATGGATCTCACTAGTGTCTCTACCTCTATTTTTGCATCTCTGAATGCATATTCATTCTTATCTTCATCATCCTCTTCATTATTTTCCTGGTTACCTTCCTTCTCTGCATCAACACTTCCTTTTTCACCATCCTTATTTATATTTTCTTCATTAGAAAACCTATTTGTGGTATCCAGATGATTAACATTCTCTTCAAGTATCATAGGAGGAGATTTATCCTCCTTTTCCACTTCTTCACCATCATTCTTCTCTACCTCTTCGTCTTCTTTTTTCAACTCTTCCATATCCAAAAGAAAATTATCTTGAGCATACCCTTCATCCATTACATGCTCATGTTGAGCATCAATATTTTGTGCTTCTTCTTCTCCTGAGACACTTTCCTAGTTGCTTCTCCCCTTTTTTCTCACATGTCGATGAAAAATTCCTTCTTTTCTTTCTCTATTTCTTCTTCTTCATTTATATCCATAACATCCACTCTCCATTTCTAGAAACTTGATTCACTTTGTGAAGCTACATAGTTTCTCTTTCATACCAATTGAGGTCCTTCTTCTTCATCATCTCCTTCCTCTTCAACATTTACACTTATGTTCTTTTCTCTTACTACTTTTTGTTTCATTCTCTTCTTGGTAGGGGTTGCAAGGGGTGTTAATGTAGTAGTCTTCTTCTTTTTAGGCCTTGTCTTCTGCACAACTGGAGAGGATTTCTCCTTCACCAGAGGACTATTAGTTGATTTTCTCTTTTCTCCAGTAGGTTACTTAGTCTCAGAGGACTTCTGGCTAATAGGAGGGGTGGTATTTGTTCTACTAGATCTTCTAGTGCCTGATGAACTTCCCAGAGCTCCAACCCTTACTCCACTTGCTCCTTTGTGAAGCCCATGTCTTCCACAATTTTTGCAACCATGTTTTCAACATTCTTCTTTATTTTATTTTTCTTTTGCTCCATATGCACCTCCATAGATTTTTCTTCATAGGTACCATATCTACCTTTTTGTCGTGTCCTTAGGTTTTATAAGCATAAAATTAACTAAGGAAATAATCTCTTGTTCAATAATCTCATATCCCATTGCTAGGATCCATACTATCCTTGGTTCAACTACTTTTATGATGCATTCATCTATTGAAACCATGAATATGATTTCATCCTTGTATTTTTCAATCATTTTCTTAGGAATTCTTTCTCTTTCATGCATCCTCTTCTAAAACACAACAAATAAATATTCAAAAGCTTCATCTTGTGTCACTGAATCACCAAGACTTCTTAAAAAATCTTTAATTTGATGCGCAACTAGTCTCCCTTTTAACCATACAACACTTTTAATAATGAATAGTTCTCTTAGGAAGTAGAAAAGTAGACAAACAATCAAGGTACTATACTTAAATGAGTGTTTCTTTTCTTTGGTCTTCTCCAAATTTTCCATTAGTTGTTATCTCAACAACTCACAGAAATCATAGTCAATTCCTTTTTCCACCATCGCATAGGCAATGTTTATTGTGGTGGCAGATACATAGTTATCTCTATTTGTGAAGTAAAGCTTGTATCCTATCATTATAGTTGCATATTGAAAGGAAGCTAGGTGAGAGGAAACAACTTCCTACACTAATCTAAGTAAGGGAGAGTTACAAAAATTTCCTCTTAACACCTTGTATAGTTACAATAAGAGAAGCACATAGAGAATAAAGGAATAAAACAACAACAAACACATATAACAATGACACCAAATATATGTGGAAAACCCTTTTGGGTAAAAAAAACCCACCCTCCAAAAGCACAGTACTATTGTATTACTTCAAAAGGAATTATAATACAACCCCAAGTACAAAGCCTTCTTCTACAAGTGCTTCAAAACAAACACCTATTTTGGAGTAATATTGGTAGCACTTTGTTACCTACAAGCAAACTATGCATTCTACAATGCAAGGCACTCAACATATAGAGAGATGCAACCTTCAAGAAGCATATGGAAGGAGAGGGGCATCCAAAGCCACATGGCACAATATCCCACACCATAGACATGTATTTGGACACATGTACAACATTCCTTTACACCCCTTACAATTGTCAAACATGCAAATATTCCTTTCTCAAGCTTGGGGACCTAGAATATGCTAAAAATAGGCTATTATAGATGCCTTACACATCTTACAACTATCATAGAATATGCCATAACTGACAACACTTACAGTTGTAAGAGAATCTGTCATAACTAACCAAGAATACTTGATTCTTTTACAACTTGTCATAACCCAACTTGGGTGCCAACTTTCTCCCATGCATGAAGATGCCTTATGACACATCATAGAATCTATTATAGGTCAAATATTCCAAAGTGGGATGCCTATGTCCACTTGGGATGATTATGTGTTATCTAGTCACTTCCAAGGAGGATGCCACTCAACTGGTGGGTCCTAATTAATGACATAACACCATAACCAATTAAATAATATAAATAAATACAATAACACATCAATTTAAACCAATATTAGGACTCTAAGGTTGAGACACCTTAATCCCAACATTCTCCAACTTGTCAAAGACCTACCAAGAGTCATATGGAATCATCTTCTCAAGGCCCCAAGGCCCATGGAATCAAAACACTATATGCACTTCTCTGTGCTCACTAGTTTTGTTAGTGCATCTACAACATTCACCAAAGTGTCAACCTTCTCCAAGTTCACCTTTCCATCTTCTACCATATCACAAACAAAATGATATTGAACATCAATGTGCTTTGTTTTGGCATGGAAGGTAGGATTCTTTGCTAGACAAATCACACTTTGACTGTCACAACAAATAATAATCTATCTTGCATCTAAACCAATATTACAACATAATTTCTTAAGCCAATGGCTTCCTTACAAGCATGAGTGGCTGCCATATACTCTGCCTCTGTCGTGGATAACATGACAATAGTCTACTGCTTACTCCTCATAATTCCTAGTTAAATAATATTTTTTTTAAAGAGAATGCTCAAAGAAACTATCCCAATTAAAAAGAATCCTAAAAAATATAAATAATCATGATGGTTGAGGTCTCAATTTTTTGTAGCATCTTTTTTTAAATTCCCTTATAGCTGACCCACCTTTCATTTTACATTTTTCTCTTGTTCAATCCTCCTCACTCTTTCTTGTGTTCTTGCAAACCTAGTACCCTACCTTGGCTCAAGGATTATGGGAGGCTTTTCTTTGTATCATCATCCTTTTCCTTCATTATCCTATTGTATTTTTTCCTTATTATTTTGTTAGTACATGTTTCCCCTTCTCTCCACTCCCCATCTTCTTATGCCTATTCTTAACCCTTTTGGTATGTTCTTGTCTCCTTTTAATGTTTTTGTTGCTTTAGAGATTTATTCTTCATCTCATCAAGGGTTCGTTGCATCATGTTTGTTATTAAGTTAAATATTATTTATGTTTTCATAATATGTACTACTTGTTTGTCATCCTTTCATCTTTATTTCACTTGTTCCTTAATATATCACCATAATTAGCACTCTTACTAATTTATTATCACTTTGATTGCCTAGTACAAAATAAATATTGAACTAGTAGGTGTTATGATAACATCTTTTTTTTTCTAATAATTACTCCTTTCATCTTTTATTATCGGTATCTTATCTTTTCCATAAGACATTCTATAAATATTACAAGTTTTACAACAACAATAATTAAAATTAATATAATTATGTTAAGAGGTTTATGTAATGATAGCAAGGTATAGTGCTTCATGTCATGACTATATATATAAAAACTAAAAATTGCTTGACATATATTTAAAATAAAAATGAAAAAATAAAAAACATGAAATTTTGGGGCATAACAAGTCTTAAAAATCAACAAAATTATCCACTGACCAATACTAAGTTGATTTTTAAGACTTGTTATCCACAACCTTCTACTCTTTTTTTTTTAATTTTTGAACCTTTTTTTATAAATTTTAAAACTTGGTAGTGAAAGATCTTCAACTATAATAAGATTCAGAAAAACCCAATAGGTATACAATTTAAAACATAAACTGTTTTTAAATAAAAACCAAAAATTTGGACGCATCGTTTCACAAAACTGAACTCCCAATCATTTTGGCCGAGGAAGCTTCGTTTCAAAAGTATGTTCGTCATCATTGACGTATGGCGAAAATCAAAATAAATAAAAAACAATCCTTCGAACCATACAATAGCCAGCCCGGCAAATTTGACCACTGGGCACAAGAATCGCCAAGTAGTGGACACACGAATTGCCATTTTACTTTATGGATAAAGCCAAATTCGCTACGATATCGTCTGCATTCAGAAACGTCATTGATTTGTTTCCCCTCCAAGAGGAGGCGCAGGGACTCGAGCCGACACATAATCAAGGAATTTGCGTGTATGGTCTGTCACTTGGTGCTATAAAATCCCTTCCTGACAAGCAGTAAAAGCATCACCAGGTAGTGGACATACGAATTGCCATTTTACTGTATGGATAAAGCCAAATTCGCTACGATGTCGTCATCATTTAGAAACGTCATTGACTCGCTAGTCGCTTCCCATTCAAGAAAAGGACCAGGGACTCTAGCCGACACGTAATTGAGGAAGTTGCGTGTATGGTCTGTCACTTGGTGCTATAAAATCCCCTCCTCACAAGCGGGAAAACCACGGTTAGAAAGTGCAAGTAACCTTTTTTGCGCAGCGAATGGGAATCTTGTACAAGGAAGAGGAGGAGATATGGGAGCAGCTGCGGCGAGAGGCGGAGAAGGAAGCAGAGGCGGAGCCGATCCTGGCGAGCTACCTGAACGCCACCATCCTCGTACAAAGCACAATGGAGAGCGCGCTGGCGTTCCATCTCGCCAACAAGCTGTCGAGCTCCATGCTGCCTAGCACGCTGCTCTACAACCTACTGGTGGACGTGTTTACAGAAAACCCCAATATACGCCAAGCTATTCTAGCCGACATTCGCGCCGTCAAAGACAGAGACCCGGCCTGCGTTTCCTATTTACACTGCGTGCTCAACTTCAAGGGTTTCCTGGGCTGTCAGGCGTACCGTGTGGCGCATCGCTTGTGGTCTCAGGGTAGATTCTCCGTCGCTCTGGCTATCCAGAGTAGGGTTTCTGAAGTGTTCGCTATGGACATTCATCCTGCTGCGAGGATTGGCGAGGGCGTGCTCTTCGACCATGGGACGGGGCTTGTTATCGGCGAGACCACTGTTATTGGGGATAACGTCACCATTCTCCACCACGTTACCCTTGGCGGTACCGGCAAGCATGGCGGCGACAGGCATCCCAAAATTGGCAACGGGGTTTTGATCGGCGCCGGGGCTACGGTTCTCGGGAATGTTAATATTGGCGCAGGGGCCAAGATTGGAGCCGGGGCTGTCGTGCTCATTGACGTACCGCCCAAGACTACTGCTGTTGGAAACCCCGCCAGATTGATTGGGGGAAAGCGTACTCCTATTAGATTGACTGAGAAACCCTGTAAAACTATGGATCAGACGTCATTCATCGTTGAATGGTCAGATTATGTTATTTGAGATTACTTTGGGAAATTCCATTTATGATGTGGGCCTTTCTTTTGTGGGAATTGCATTTTGTCTTTCAAATAACCGGACAATGCCAGGTGTAAGATAGCTTCGGGTGCATTACACCATCCTGTAAAGCAGTTATTTGAGCTTCTCAAAGGAACTTTAGAGCAACCTCTTAAACATGGAGGAAAGATGTGTTTATGTAAATGCAAAACAGTACAAGGGGATTTTAAGACGTAGGCAAACACGAAAAGTGAAGTTGGCAAAGAAGGGTAAACTTGCAGCTATTCTACCGAGGTTAGAACCTAAGAACTCAACTATCACAGTAGAAAATCAGCAAGAGCAAACAGAACAACCTAAAGGAAAAGGAAATGTGAACTCAGCAACTCTCATAGTCTCAAGCAAGAAGCAAAATGGAGATGAAAATAGTCAGGTAAACAAGGCAGTAGAGGAGGAAGGTAATTCTGATTTTTACAGCCCCACCACAACGCCGCTCATGTGGTCCTCAGAGTTATATGTCAATGAGCTAATGGACATGAAGAAGAGACTCCAATCCTTGGAAACAAGAGGGCAATATGAAGACACCAAAGTGAAAGAGGTCATAGAAGTCAATTGGCAGTTAACAAGGGAGAACAATTTGCTCAAAGAACAGATAAACAAACTGCAAATTTCCATGGCAAAAGGGGAGCAAGAATTACTATCGTTAAGGCAAGTTTTAATTCAAATGGATGTAGCAGGCACAAGCAAGCCAAAAGAGGCAGCTGAAAGCAATAATTCGCAGTTAAAGGAAATACAATCAGTAATGGACAGCATGAAGATAAAAGAAGAGCAGCTAAGGGAACAATTGGAAGAGGCCAAATCTTGGACTCAAGTAGTAAGAGGATCATCGGATACACAAAGGGACGATATAGAAAAGCAAGTCAGGAGGCAGTTAAGAGAAGAAAAGGACAGAAATGATAGGACTTTGAATGTCATTGTTAAAGGGCTAAGAGATTATGGTGAGAATGAAACCACTAAAGAGTTGGCAAGGGATTTCTTTAAGGACGAACTTCAGTGGTCAGGGGTTATTCAGCAAGCAAACAGGATTGGAAAATGGACGGAAGGTGGTAAAAATAGGCATGTAAGAGTTACTTTGAAGAAACTTGAGGACAAAAGCGTGCTACTAAGGAACAAGAGGTTTCTTAAAGGTACACAAATTTACCTTGATGAGGATCTAACCATAACACAGCAAGAAGAAAGACGAAAAGAGTGGGAAAAAGTAAAAACAGCAAGAAGTGAAGGTAAATGGGCTTGGTTGCAAAATGGGAAGGCCCAAGTTAGTGACAGAGTTACACACCAAAAATAGGAACTCGGGGCCCCCCAGGAATATTTATCTATAGTAAGTTGGAACTGCAGAGGTTATCCTTGGAGAAGAGGACCTGGTTTAGGGCCCATAGCATCTGGAAAAGACATTATTATTCTTACCGAGACTCATGAGCATGAAGGGTGTAAAATTCCTGATTTTGAAGGTTATAGAAAGGCCTCAATTTGGAATGAGAGAACAGAAAATGGCAAAGGACATGGTGGAGTTGCAGTCCTAATAAAAGAATCATGGGAAAAGAATATAAAAGTGGAGAAAGAAGATCCAAACAAACAGTACATATGGTTAACAATAACAGAAAATCAGACTACAATTAGATTGGCTGCTTGCTATTTCACCCCAAAAGGCTCCAAATCATATAAGAAAAGGAGCCTAGATCGTGAGGACCCCTTTGCATCTCTAAAAAAGGACATTTCGGTGTTTAGCACATCGGGGGAAGTCATATTAATAGGTGATTTTAATGCTAGGACAGCTAGCAACCAAGCTCTTAACTTGAAAAGCCAAGATAAAGAGAAAGATGATCCGCTATGGCTGGAAGAAGAGAACCATCAATTATGGGAACGAACCTCTCAAGATAATAAATGTAACGTTACTCATTATGGGGCAGAACTGTTAGGAATATGCAGTCTATTCAACTTGGTAATATGTAACGGTATGAGATCATGGCCAGGATCGGGCAACATCACTTGCAAGACCTATAATGGTCAAAGTGTGGTGGATTATGTCATTTTATCTCGTAATTATACAGCAAGAATAATGGAGCTTGTGATTGGTAAATGTCCAATGGAGTTGAAATCGGATCATAATCCAATATATGTAAAACTTGACATTCGCATAATCAAGCAGCAAGGGGAACAAGTTCTTAACAGCAAGAACAAAGCACCCACACCGGGTAAAATTCTCATGAATCAAGAAAATCAGAAAATCTTCAAGACTGCACTCAAAAATTTCTTTCAGGAATTGGAAAAAAAATCAGCTTACATAAAGATGCACTCAATAAACAAGAATACTTTGATCCCTCTAGTGCACAAAGCTTTGGGTGAGTGCAAGAGGTCTAGACCCAAGAGAGGCAGTACAAATACTTTTCCGGCAAACCCGTGGTTCGATGAGGAGTGCAAGTTAACAAAAAGGAAGCTTCGGGAGGGGGGAATGACAATAGAAAACAAGAAAGAGTATGAAAGGATGATACGAAGTAAAAAGGAAAAGTATGTAAGGGATAGAAGATTGGAGCTGATTACCCTTGGAAAGAACAACCCCAAAAAATTTTGGAAGGAGCTACAACAGAAAAGAAAACAAATGGAAAATAATATTACAAGCTCTCAATGGCTAGACTATGCAAAACTTCTTTATGAGCGTAAGCAGGATAAACATAGACCCCCAATAATCAAGGCAGCCACCGAACTTTTCACTGTAGAGGATATCAGTCAAGGCATAAGAAGGTTGGCAGGAGGGAAAGCACAAGATATTGATGGGCTGCAAGCAGAACATTTAAAGTGGGGTGTTGAGGTCCTTGCACCTTGTATTAAGAGCATCTTCAACAGGGTCAATCAAGAAGGCTTCCCAGAAGGATGGACCACTAGTGTTGTTATCCCCTTGCACAAAAATGGTGACATAAATAACCCATCAAACTACCGAACTATTATGGTTAACCCTCTTATGGGGAAACTTTTTGGAAGCATGATTGAACGCAGGATTAGCAGCTGGGCTGAAAAAGAGGGGAAAAGAGCAAAAGGTCAAGCCGGTTTTAGGCCCAAGCACTCCACTATTGATCATGGGGTTACCCTTAGATTTTTGATTGAAAAAATTTGGGACATTCAAGGAGACGAAGCCTATTGCTGCTTTGTTGATTTTAAAAAAGCCTTTGACACGGTCCCTCAGAACAAGCTATGGAAGAGAATGGAGGATTTGAGAGTTCCGCATGAGCTTAGGGCGGCTGCTCATAGGCTCTACGAGCAGGTCAAAGCTAAAATCAGAACCAATGATGGTATGTCAGAATGCTTTGGCAGTGACATTGGTGTCAAACAAGGCTGCCCGCTCTCCCCAACGCTATTTGGGCTTTACATTGATAAGCTGGAAGAATGGATTGACAAGGTTGGTGGGGAAGGCATCCTTTTGGCCAACTTTGTAATAAAATTACTGTTATATGCCGATGACCTCATATTAATTGCTAAAACTGCACATGATTTGAGAAAACATTTGAAGGCCCTTGAATCGTTTTGTCAAGAGGTCGGGATGCAAGTGAACACTTCAAAAACCAAAATAATGATCTTCTCACTACGAAGAAAAAAACAGCAGATTGAATTTATCTTTGAAGGCAAGCCACTAGAAATAGTGGATGAGTATAAGTACCTTGGGCTTGATTTTCACAACAAGCTTAGCTGGGAAACATGTAGAGCAAAAAGAATTCAAGGAGGCTGGAAAGCGTTGTACTCTTTGCAAAATAGATGTAGAAATGCCGAATTATGGGATTGGAAAACTAAAAGAACGCTTTTTGGTCTTCTTGTTACTCCGGTAATTCTCTATGGGTGTGAAATCTGGGGCAGCAGCATGTCAGATCAGAAATGGAGACAAGTGGAAAGGATACAAAAACATCTAATTATATGCAGCCTCAAGCTTAAGACTGCAGTGCCTTATGAAATTTTATTGGCTGAGACCGGTACTTTTCCTCTGGAGGCCTCAGCGATGACCCGGTTATTAAGCTACTTAAAGAAGGTCCAGAATATGGAGGATCATAGATGGCCTAAGCTAATTATGAAAGAGGAGCTAACTAGAAGAAAGAACACATGGATGAAACTTAATATCAAGTGGATGAAGAAATGGGATATTGTGATGCATGAGTGTCCAAACACAAATGGAGAAATAAAAAATTACGTGAGGGAAAAATTTAAATATGGTATATGGACGAAAAAAACAGGGCGTAAAAAGGATTATTATATCAAAGAATTCAATCCCACAAGGGACCATGAAGAAAAGGCTTATATAGGAGCGAATATCAAATGGAAAGCAAAAATGTTGATAGCCCAATTGCGGACTAGTTCACACCATCTTAGGTGTGAAACGGGTAGGTGGGAGGTTCCTAAAGAAGAGTGGGAAAATAGAATATGCCGCTTTTGTAACGAAGGTATGGTGGAGACAGAATGGCACTTTATCATAGAATGCTCAGCTTATAAAGACATCCGGGCCAGCTATGGGGATGCGGTGCAGGTTGACAATTTAAATACCTTGTTTGAAGATTCAAGACTCGACAAAATTGCAAACTTCATCATCAAAATTCACTCTCGAAGGGCTGATCTCGAACGGCACCTCCATTGTGTCTAAGGCTGTGCTGTGTGTTGTTCCGGTGCTGATCTTGGGTCCCATAGGCTTCTTTGGCCTCGTGGACGTCATTAAAATATTTCATTTCATTTCATTTTCAACTTCATATGATTCTCCTCTTTGATAAAGAATCATTAAATGCAATTAGAAGTATGTAATTTGAAATATCGACAATGAAGTATATATAACTGATTTCATAAACAATTTTCTCTTATAACAAGATTGCTGATCAATGTATAAAAAAGTGTCCTTCAAAGTACATTCTCTTATTCGGATGACACACAAAGAATTTTTTTTTTTTTTTTAGGGAATCTTGTGGCGCAGAGTGTTATCTGTTTCGTGCTGGAATGATATACAGAGAGTTTATTATTATACTGTATCTCTAGAGAATTCAATCCTTTCCAAGTGCTTTTTCTTTGTCACTGAGATGCTATGCAAAAACCTGTATTAGCTTGCTGTTCCATGGAAAGGGCTTCAGCACTTAATTTTATCAGACAGTCCCATGGAATTGGACAGCTGCAGCTAGAGGAATTAAATTAATCTTTTCGTAAAACAGAAGTCCCCGGATACTAGCATATAAGCTTAAATGCGACTGAAAAGCTTTTCTATTAAATGGCAGTTTGCATCAAATAAATTTGAAATTTTGAAAATTCGAAAATAGACCGTTTATTTTGATATATTTCTAAAATTCAAAATTTTGGAAAAATAATGCACTATCTATTTTAGTGTAGTTTGCAAACAAAATCACTTTCACTTAAACATCTTTCTTCATCGAAAAAATTAAAAAATTCATTGGATCACTTATTTGGAAAAGGGATGATATATATAGAATTAAGAAAGAAATGATATATATAGTATTATATTATTTGTAAGAGATTTTTCTCTTCTTCATAGACTCTTTTTTTTTAACATATATATTAAATACTATATAGATAAAGTCAAATTACTTATAAAGAATTTTATTTTAAAAGAATAATATTGAGAGGATATTGAAAGGATTTTATTTTTAAAAACATTAATTTTCATTTTTATTGAAATGATATATAAAGAATTGTATTTTATTATTGATAAGATTTATTTTGTTATTAGAATGATATTCAAAGATTTTCTAAGAGAGAAGACTAAAAAATTAGATATGTGAATTTGACAATTGATTATTAGAAATGATTGATGACAAGAATCACTATTAGTTTAAATAGAGTCATCAATGAAGAATTTGACAATAGTATTCATTTTTTCACCACAAATGATAGTGTACACAATCACAACATAAAAAAATTGTATTAATTGAAACCATTTATTACATGTAACATTGCAACTAAAAGAGATAGTGTCAATGCACTTGAAGGAGGTCAAAATGATAAATTGGTGTGATAAAAAGAAACCAAAACTCTATAATGTGTAGGATTTTTTGCAATAGTTGTTTATATATTAGGGGTACAAACACATCAAGGGAGATCACTTAAAATGTGGAGATTAAGGTTTTTCAATAAAAAATAGAAATAAAGTGCAAAGTAACAATGTTAAATAATAATTAAAAAAAGGGCGAGAGTGGGCGTCTAAGCAGGGGTAGGGTTTCAATGGGAGTATGAAGCTATAAAATCAATGTAGGGAATATTCCTTCATTAACTCCACTTATTTCACTTTCTTGCACAAACAATTTCCCTCCAAAATATCTCAACCACATTCATTTAATGCATCTTACAAATGCATTAATCTCTTTTACGACTCTCAAATCCTCAACCATATGCATTAACTATGCACATTCTCCAAAATGTTCTCCAACTTCACCCATTAGGATTGAGCAAGTGTCCCAATCTCATTGGCTCTCCTTTAGTCCCACATTCCTCACATCTCTCCATTCTTCAACCCTTCAACTTATAAATATAAGCCACAATCATCCACAATCTCATCCCCAATCTTATGCAGTCACACTATAGGCACTTTTCATCTCCATCACATTGTGTTCATCACTGGAATCTTATTAAGGGGGTGGGAAAGGGCATCCTTTCCACTTCAAAGGAGCATCAATCCCACTATGGGATAAGGGGGAGTAATTGGCATAACAATTGGTGTACAAAATCAATGGTTGCCTCTCTCAAATGGGGGATCATTAATATGATGGTGTTGCAAGGTGGAGAAGTCCATAAATAACAAGCAAATTTGAATTGGAAAAATGGACATTAAACTTGAACTGGAAAAAGCATTTTTAAATGCTTATTGTAATAGTCTAGAGCATTCAATTGTTGCTTTTGTTTTCTATTTTAGGCCAACTAGATCAATTTGGGTTTAAAATTAATTGCTGATTCATTTTTTCAAAGTTGGTTAAAATTGAACATTAGAAACTCAGTAGACTTTGATTTTAGGCTAAAATTGAACAAAACGACTTCACACTTGTTTTTGGTGCTCTAAAAAGAACTCATCATTGCTTTGAGGATTTAAAACAAACTGGAGTTTTCTTTGTCTTGTAATCTTTTTCGCGACTTGTGTCATTCAAATGTGTATGCACTTCTCTCACGCTTCATGATGATTTTGAGAATCAAAAGTATTCTAGTGACATTGGTTGTCTAAAAAATTACCTACCTATTTCAAGTTTGAGTTTAAAATTGAACAAATCATGCTAGTGTGAGAAAGAGACATTGTGTGTGTTCCTTCCCTCCACTTTACGCGAATTGGGTGGTCCAAATTCAAGTGTACTCCCTCACTTTTGTTACCTTTAGAGTGGCCTACCTAAGACCAATTTGAAGGCGACTCCAACTGGTTTTTCACTCAGGCCAGTATACAAACAGATAAGACTAAGCTGTCAAGTCTGTATGGTATGTAGGTCTTAGTCGTACAATGTCTTTCAGAATGGGGTACTATTGTAAAAAGTATAAGAGCCCCTAGTAGGATTGATTAAAGCTTTTAGTGGCTTTCTAGACGCTCGCAAGGTGTCATGTCCTCGATTACCCTGACTAAGAACCAATTTGTATAGAAGCCAACATCCTCACTATTTGTTGGTGCAAGAATGGTTGTTCTGAAGCCACTCCACATTTGTAGTATTCAAAGTAGAAACAAAATAAATCCTTTTAATCTCTAGATTTTAAGTATATTAGATTTGGTAGTCCTGAGAAGTGTGTGTCATGGAGGGGAGCTAGTGTCACCAAATCTCTAGCTGTTCACTTTGTCTCAATGTTTGGAGAAATCCAAGTGGGGACTCAACAAATATTGTCTTTTCTATCCTAGGGTTGTGCAATTTGTGAGTCAGTTAAATACTTTGCTTGGATCCAAAACTTTGAAACAAACATTCAAAAAAGTCATCAAAACTTCAAACCCTTTGGAAGAACAAATATATTTGAAAGAGTCCACACATTACTGCTTGTTCCTAGGGATTCTATCATTAGAGGCTTCTAAATCTGTGGGCCCATATCTCATTTTGTTCTCTCCAAAGTCAACATTGGAAAAATGTGCCTTTGATTCTTTTATTTTTCACAGAATGGACCTTGTGGAATGAAAAGGAGTTGAGACATAGACATTCAATTTGAAAAGATAAGCAAGAAAGTGTTGATGTGGTAAAAAGAATCCATTAAGCAAAGATTAAAGACAATTGGACCCCACACATGTGTTTATTCAAATGATTTCCTACAAAATCAAAATCCCAAAACCAAAGTCTATCCATCATCGTAAACGTCTTAGTCCAAGAGCACTCAAGAAAAATCTTTCAACACTTTACGAAGTCAAAGATAGGTTTCTCTATATAAATTTTACAAACGTGCTTCAAAGGACAACCCAAAATTGTATTCATTCTATTATTGTCAATATCCATCTCTCTTCCAACGTTTTGAGTATCTCACATTATAGGGTTGAAACTTTTAGAGGTATATAATTCTCTTCAATACCCAGGTCTTGTAAACAAAAGTCTCTCTAGGTTCATCTAGGATCAAAATAAACACCTTCACTTGTTATACCATCAATCAAATCCCATCTCCCAAATAGCTTTTAAAACCTTGGAAAAATCATTCATGCTAGAATTTTGGTAATCATTCAAATCAAAAATCAAAATCACCTTCTTTGGCTAAGCGTGTGTGGATGAATCATTCCTCATACACTTAGTTAAATTATCATCCATGCAGACAAGTTTATTCCAAGATAACATCCAACATCTTGGGGTTTATAATTTCATTATCCAAATCAAATCAAATCAAATCCAAACCAAATCCAATAGTCCTACAAGTCTAGTATTCCTCCAAAGTTTTTAAGATTTCAAACATCCATATCATTCATCCTTCATTTATCTCATTACTGTCATTTGATCCTTAAATATCCTAGATTTTCTTTTTTTTGTACTTAAAATTAGACCAACCTAAAGAGTTAGAGGTTTACCTCCCATATTCCTAAAATTTTATCCTTATTTTATGGTACAAACTAGATCTCAACATAAGAAGATCTTGGAGAAAAATAAAGAAACATCCACTTCAAGTGATTTGAGTCGAACGAAAACAAAGTTCAACCCTAGAATATCCATCAAACTTCCACTTAATCCTCCTCAAATACCTCAAAATCCTCAAGAGGGAGGTTGTCAAGTGGAGGATGTCACCAACAATTACCAAGGGATTTCTAAAGATGAAATCATGGAGCTAGTCCAAAATACTGAAAACCACAAGATTGTCAACACAATGATGAGACTCAATCCTTCACAATACATGTTAGCATTAGCAAAGGAAGGGGCTATTTAACTCCCTTTTGATTATGATGTGAGCACTATTGTGGAACAACCTCTTAGGACTATGTCACTGGTATCATTCACACCAATCTTCCAAAACATCATTCAACCCATCCCACAACCAAAATCATCTCATGCTCCAAGTCAACCCATAATCACCAAGGGGAGTTCATTGCTCCAAGCTCTTCAAACACACCACCTTGTAAAAAACCAAAACTTTGATGCAAACACCATCTTGGGTACGCCAAACACTATCCTGCAAAACCCAAAAAATTTGTATGTTCCACTCATTTTCCATGACACCAACAATTCATCCACTTTCGTTGCATCACCAACATATTCTCTTGATACACAAGTATCTCTCCCCATGATATCACAAGGAAAAGTGGGTTTATTTGGACAAGGGGGAACCTTTGATGCATCATCATCACTTTTGCAAGGAAACACACCTCCAATATTCCCATCATTTCCTCTTTTGACATCAATATCCACACAAAATCAAGGTTTAGAGCAACCCCCTTTACTAATCCAAAACCAATCAAGTCAAATCAATCCACCAATCATTAACCAAATCAACACATTAGTCATACCAAATCCTTCGAGCATGCCACTAATATTGTGCAACACCAAGTGGCACCAATCCAAACATCTCAACCATTCATTACTCAATCTACAACACCTCAAACTCTCCAAAATGTGGTCTCCCAAGTAGCTAACACATCAACCATACCATTTACGACACAAAAAAATTGTCATCACTCAGCAAGAACCTCCCCAACCACCTCAACAAAATATCCTCACACCATCCTACACCATTCCAAATCCTCCACCTCCACCACCAAATCCAAACATGGAACATCAATACAACATCACACTACAAGCAGCCCAACAAGCCTATCAAAAGGCACTCCAACAATTCCAATCTCAACAATCCACCCAAGTTACACAACAAGTCGCACAACAAGCACAACAGGCTACCCAAGTGCAAGTGCAATCTTTATTGCAACAACAACAAGCCGCACAAGTTGTGCAAGAGGTACAAGCCACACAAGTTGTACAAGCTGCACAAGCTGCTCAACAAGCTCAAGCTTAGGCACAAGCTCAATATCAAGCACAATAAGCTCAAGCACAAGCCTTTTTATAACAATAGGCTTATTAGCAAGCTTTGCAACAATACTAAGCACAACAATAAGAAACTCAACTACAAGCACAACACCAAGCATTGTTGGTGAAACAACAACAATACCAACAATAAGCATTGTTGGCACAAAAACAACTACATGCATACCAACAAGTGTTTCTTGCACAAAAAAACTTACAACAACCTCCCACGAACACACAAACAATTGCCTTGAACACGAACACACAAACCATCCCACCCCTCACCCAAATGGTTGTACCACCCCAAAACACATTCATCCCACCACTAGATCCACAAAGTGATTTGTCCGCACAAATTAAACTGCTCTCACAACAAGTGTTGGACATACAATCAAGAAAGACAAAAAATCACAGGGGAACTTGTGCCCCTATCCATTTGATAAAAGCATTGCAATTGTCCCATTCCCACAAGGATTCAAGATACCTAAATTTGACAAATATCATGGGACTGGCAATCCTAAAGACCACATCAAGGAATTCCGTGTACACTGTATGGAAGTTGCATACGATGATTCTTATCTAATGCGACTCTTCCCTTGAAGTTTGGCTAGTCCAACAATGGAATGGTTCTCCCGCCTCCTCCCTGGAATTAAAAAGTTATAAGAAATTGTGGACTTA